>PVLC010048154.1:0-10849 GCA_004027655.1 Graphiurus murinus
AACTTTGCAATCAATTAGACATTTATTCAAATCACAATGCCACAAACATTTAGTGAGTTACTTAGTCCCCTGTGCCAATTTCCATATCTATAAAAGGAAGTAATACTGTCTATTTGAATAAGTGATAAGAATCTCCTGGGTTACTGAATGCACACAGTACTGAGCCCAAAGTGAATGCTTCAAAACTGGGAGCCATGTTTACTAATAAGATATTGAAGGATTAATAAGGTTTTTCTGGGCACACCACCAAGGAAGCACATTCTGAGCAGATGAACAGCATGTGTGAAAGCACAGTTATGAAAGGTGTGCAGTCTCTATGATGCTGCTGGCAGGCTGTGAGGCTGGAGAAGACTGGCAATGATGTCTGGTTGCCTGAAGTTTGTTTTGGAGGAAGAAGGACTGCTCGGGGAGTATGTTCTTGAGCACAGGCTCAATGTCTTGCTCTATTTGTGAGGTGTTGGTGACATTAATTATGAGCGTTTTGCTGAGCACTCATGTGAAGTATTCAGACATAAATTTTCTGGCACAAAGTGAGTACATTGTAAATGGATACCAGGGGCAAAAGAAATTTGAGATTGGGAGAATGGGTATCAGATAACATTTTAAAGAAGTTTTTCTTGTTATATTTTTATTTAGCATTTCAGGTGTGATATGATAAACATTTGAAGTAAAGTTTAGGGACACATTAGACTGATATTAAGGAAGTAATTTAGATGAGTCAACAGAGGTGGGATAGTAGAAAATAACATGGTTTTGGTTTTAGAAGTTAGGCAGATGGTGGTTTCACCAATAAATGAGGGAATATGAAAAGATAATCAAGATTTTGGAAGAGAAGGTGATAAATTTATAAATACTGTGTTTGAAATTTCTATAGGGCATCTTGCGTTGTAGCAGAATAAAAATAGGCAAGTTTTTAAGGTGAATTTGTTAATGATGATTTTTTTTTTTTTTTTTTTGGTACTAGGGACAGAACTCAGGGACATTCTACCTCTGAGCTATACCCCCAGGCCTATTTTTAATTCTTTATTTGGAAACAGGGTCTCAGTAAGTTGTGAAGGGCCTCACTAAGTAGCCGAGGCTAGCCATGAACCTGTGATCCTCCTGTCTCAGCCTCCCAAGTACTAGGATTACAAGCGTGAGCCACCCAACTTGATGTTTTTTTTTTTCTTTTATTCAGACAAAGATTTACTGCAAACAGTTGGTAACGTAGAACTGAGGTTGAGGATAAGGTAGAAAGGTATAGTTATATGTGGGCCATGAGAAGCTTTATACCCCTGTGGAGAGACTGATAGAGAATAGCAGACATCTGAGGACTGATCCTGGGCTATCACCTCATATAAGAAGGAGTAAAAGGGCTCACTAAGAAGAGTGTAAATGAAATGGGATACCAAACAGTAGGAGAGAGTATGGGTGGTCGAGATGCAAGAAAGTGGAGGTGAGAGTGCAGAGCAATTAGAGTGCAAACTGCTGTAACCCCCACTTCTATTTCACCTCTGTTTTATCTCAGAAGACTAAGTTTATGATCTACTAAGTTGTTAAGTTTGTATCTAATGATGCAGGGATGGAAATAACTATGCCTACCATATGCTGTATACGACAGAATTTAGTGAAGAGATGTATTGTGGTCTCAAGTACAATCTTAGGGTATGGCCACAGACATCTTCATTTTACACATAAAAAAATAAAGGGTTCCCAATTCTCCACACCCTCGCCAGCAGGTGTTGTTGTTCGTGTTTTTTATGATTACCATTCTGACTGGAGTTAGGTGAAATCTCAGGGTAGTTTTGATTTGCATCTCCCTGATTGCCAATGATGTGGAACATTTCCTCATACATTTATTGGCCATTTGTATTTCTTCTTTTGTGAAGTGTCTATTTAGGTCCTTTGCCCATTTTTTGATTGGGTTAACCCTAATACATTATTGGTGGGAGTGCAAACTTGTGCAACCACTGTGGAAAACAGTATGGAGGATCCTCAGACGAATGGGAATGAACCTACCATATGACCCGGCAATTCCACTACTGGGTATATACCCAAAAGAATGGAAATCAAACTATCAGACCGATGCATGTGTATCTATGTTTATAGCGACTCAATTCACAATAGCCAAACTATGGAAGCAGTCAAGATGTCCATCTACAGATGAATGGATTACAAAACTATGGGATATATACACAATGGAATTTTACTCAGCCATAATGAAGAACAAAATCATGTTCTTTGCAGGGAAATGGATGCAACTGGAAAACATTATGTTAAGTGAGATTAGCCAGTCACAAAGAGTAAAGAAACATATGTTCTCCCTAATATGCGGATGTTAGGGAGTAGATGAGACATAAGAGGGTCCCCAGATGAAAAAGTAGAGACCCTCGATAAACAAAGAAGTAGACTTAACCGAAGGGAATGGACGGGGGGTGGGGGGGGGAGAGCATACTAAGGCACATGATGTACTTACACAATTATATCAAGATCACTCACTGAAATGAACTTGAGAGGAAGGGAGGGCGAGGGAGCAGGGTGGGAATTGGGGAAAGGGTCAGATGAGAAATGTGTGCACATTTGTCTTTATCAATTTGTACCTAACAAAAATGTATAAATACAAAGCACGAATTATTACAATAAAAAAATAAATAAATAAAGGGCAGAGAATCTAAGGTAAAAGTGGATATTAGGGTGAGAAACTGGTTCTAATTATAAGGTCATGTCCTAGTTACTGAACCATGCTATCTCAACAGCATGATATTACAACAGTACTGGACCAAGTACCAACAGACAGAGATGTTAGTTATGTGATTTTGTAATTTTGCTTTTAAAAGTAAGATGGAATTAAATACTGCAAGGTGATAGTACTTCAAATAAGAGAAGGTTTTGTTCTAATAGAAGTTTTTATAAGGAAGAGGTGGCTGATCAGCTGTACAAGATGCTATGAAGAGCTCAAAAAGATAAGGTCTGAGAAAAGGTCATTGCATTTTAAGATCAGGAAATCACCGGTGATATCTTAAAGGGCAGTTTGGCAGAAGAATGGGAACAAACTTCTAAAGCAGGGGATCAAAGAGTGCACAGAGTAGAGATGAGTTGGTGGGGGCAGTGAATGTGGTATACATTTTAAGAGTTTCAGTTGTACTAAGAATATAAACAAGATAGTAGTTTATGGGTAGGAAATAAACAAATAAAGATATTAAAGATAAGAGAATACTGAGTATTCTGGTAGAGTATAAGAAAAGAGTGACCAAGCAGTAAAAAAAAAAAAATGGGATCAGAAGGAAGAAAAGATTTGACATTTGCCAACTAATTTCATAAGTAAAATGAAATTAGTCTTTGATACTAGATACAAAATAATGGTAATGTGAAAACAAATGGTAAGAAAGAGGATGATGAAGTTATATGTTTGCTGTCTTACATAACTTAACCAAAACAGAATGAGTAAAGTTTTGAGAATATGCTGATTTCTTAGTGTTATTCTTATCTCAGTCTCCCAAATACTGGGATTACAGGCATGTGCCACCATACCTGGCTAGGGTTACTCCAATTATATTACCATTTCATGTAATAGCTGTGCATGTGGAGGGTCAACTAGAATGTTCATGGATTGCTGAAAACTTTCTTTTCCTCAGTTGGTTTTAATAGTGAGAAAATAATAACAGAGAACCAAGTCTCTATTGGTGTTTTAATTTCTGGGACAAATGGACATAGTTGTTTAGATATAAACATAATGCCAGGTGACAGTCCAAATTGCTTTTTATTTTCATTAGCTTATCCTTCTGTTCATCAACCTTATTTGTCCATCAACTCAGAAAAACAATTTCTGATATTGTATTTCTATAAAGATCATTTACATTGATTATAATCTCGATGTTATGGCCAAACTTTGGTAAATATTTACAAAGTCATATGGTTTATTGAAGGGAGAGAGGGGGACAAAAGATAGGAAGAACTCTGCAGTTAGTTATATTTCAGATTTAGGGATTCCAATACAAGAATGCAAATGTCAAAGTGCTGATAAAGAATAGTAATAAAGCTGGAGGAACAGGTTTGCAGAATTGGGAGTAAGCAATAGAAAATAAGGCTATAGGCAGAACCGAGGGACATACATGCCATTGCTCACTGGCCGTTTCTTGAAAAGCATTTTTAGGTCATTGGCCCAACCCTAAAATCACAATGTGATCAGGAAAGTCTGAGTCATAGTTGCTACAGTATATCATCGTTTACTTTCTTAAAGGCTTTAGAACTTTTTTCTTGGAGAATACTTGGCTTTATTAAGGGATTTCACTGATCAAAGTCCGGTGATTAATTTGTCTCCTGGGGTCCTTACATTCTATGCTGTACCTTCAGCTCCAGGACTTTCCAGAACAACATAAACATGCCCCTCAGCCTAACTAAACTTCAGACAGCCCTTTCTGACTCTAGGCCCTGACCTCCTTTTTTAAAGAGCATTTACTTTAGAAAATTTGTAATTGCAAATTCTCCCTCTGCCCTGTGAGTGTATGTAAATCTTTTTAAGAGCCCTTTGCCAGTTTTATCTACCTCCGAGGTTCTCTAGGAGGTGAGGAGCCTAGCTTTAGTGGGTGCCTTGCTCCAAGTTGTAAAACTACCTCCTGTCATGAATATACAATCAAATTTATTCTTCCTTTGAGTAAAGCCAATTAGCAATCTCAGAAGGCTTTTGTTCTTTCTCTCACCCTGGTGGTTACAAATCAACAGAGTTGAGTTCAGACATTTGTTCTGTTCTTTCTCCTCTTTTGCAATAGCCTTGAATAAAGTCTCTCTTGCATGATGAACTTCATCTGGTTCAGCTTTGCTCTGACAGATTTTATATCTCTTATATTTAATATTCACCTGAGCATGGTGGTACATGCCTGTAGTCCCAGTACTTGGGAGGCTGAGACCAGAGGGTTTCAGGTTTTCAGACAGCCTCAGCAACTTAGCAGGACACTCTGCAACTTAGTGAGATCCTGTTTCAGAATTAAAAAAAAAAAAAAGCGTAATATCAAACACAAGAAAATTGATATCTAATTTTCTCTGCTATCCTCATGGTTATGCAAGACACTTGAAGGTTAAGCATTGTAAACAATTTCTAATTGAAACTGGGATTAGAAACTCTTCAGGCTGAAGTTTGGCACCAAAAATTAGTGAAAATAAACCCCAACTCTCTAATCAATAAGCTTTTGAAAAATTCCTAAAATTTAAAAAAACAATGATTTTCTAAGGCCCCTGTTCTCACATTTATTTATTATAACTGTAGTTCTTATCAAATTTAACTTTTAGTTGTCTATTTCTTTCTATTATGCCTTTATGCAAGTGCAATCACAAAGAAAAGCCCTTTTTTCTTTTATTTTGTCTTTAGTTTTGTTTAGCTGATATATCAGGTTAGTAAATCTAGTATTGAGAATCATGTAGACTGAAAAATTCCTTGATTCATTGAATTTTTCACTTTTTGTCCAGTGTTTTTTCTGCTAGTTTGTCAGAAAGTCAATAGTGAATTTTGCTAGATTGTCTTGAAAGTATTCTTTGCTTGTGATTTGTTCATTTTCTTGATGGTTGATATCAGAGTGGTATCTGAATTTAATGGTTCTTACAATACAATTCATGCTTACACAACATGAACAGGTTCTCAGAGGTTCTAGTTTTTATAGCATAATGTTTTCTACTGTTAACGTGAAACTATTCACACTTGTATGTTTTTACTGCAGCATTTCTATTTTGCAGAGATGAACCTTAGTCTTTTAATATGCATACTCTCTGCTGTCATTTTTGCAGTTAGCAAGGATTAGACTCTTTTGAACTTGCAAAAAGAAAAAGACAGTAATATTCTAAATTGACTCAGTGACAAACTTTTTCTTTGAGTGTGTGTGTGTGTGTGTGTGTGTGTGTGTGTGTGTGAGAGAGAGAGAGAGAGAGAGAGAGAGAGAGAGAGAGAGAGAGAGAGAGAGAGAGAGAATGTTTAAGTCTTTGCTCTATTAGGGAGCTCACTCATGATTTTTTTTTTTTTTTTTTTACATGTAATTTACAGGAAGGAAAGGAAAATAGCCAGTGTTAGAAAGTTTGAACATCAAATAGCCTTGGGTTTTATTCTTGGACTCCAATATCTATTAGCTATGTGACCTTGGACAACTTTAAAGTTCTTGAGTACTAGTTTCTTTATTGGTAAAGAGGGAAATTGATGAGGCCATTTATGTTAAGCACTTAGCAGTGGGGCTCGGCCTTCAATAAATGTTAATCCACCTCTTGCTGGGAAAGAGATAACTGGCATCTCTGAGAGAAATATTAACTGGTTCGATCTCAAAATTGCCCTTCCATCTCTTGCCTGGAATTAATGATGAAAAACTGTCACTTATGCAGGAACAAAGAGTTGGTTACCCAAATTTGAGATTCTGTTGAATGACGGATGTATGTTTGCTTTACCTCTACCCAACAAATATCTGTCTTGTAACACAGCTCCAAATTGATGACTCTGTTACCATTAAATATCAGTTGTCACAATAACTTCATTAGACAATTCCCCAGAGAGTGCCTGAAGCAGGGAAAGCTTTGACAGGTCAGTAGGAGCTCCCTCCTGAGGAGGCTTTTGGCTGAGAGAGAAGAAACACTGTCACTCTTTTGAATGGAAATGACATGCAGTGAATTACTTAAACCGGGACTGCCAGGCCAGCATAATCTACTGCCCTGATGTGTCATCCTCACTCCTGGAAAATTAACCACAGATTCACACTTCTGTGACTAACAGCAAGCTCCTTGCTCTCCAGAGAATATTCTGGAAAACATAATTGCCTCTTCATGTAGTGTAACCATCTCTTTTCCCCAAAAGGAGCAGTACAAGAAAAGCTATGCAAATTTATAAGAGAAAGGATGAACACTTAGAATGAAAAATTATTTAACATTTCCCTTTCCTTTTATTTTTAATGTCTTCTGAACTTTTGTTGTCCAAATAATATATTTTCTTCATTTTTACATTCTTGGACAATGAAATAAGTTGGGAAAGTTAGAATTAATGCATCTGAGCTAAAGTGAAAGGACTTAAATTTATACATTTGAAAAAAACCTTTTTAATATGAATCTTAAATTGAGATTAGAGTCTAGAGAAACTTTAAAACTGTTTCGTGCATATCCGGGCAGTCTAGGTTCTGTGCAACAGTTATTTTTTAATAGATGAGTACTTAGAATTGATTGAAAGTTTGAGTCTCAGCCCACCTCATTCATTCATTCAAATAGTCATCATTTTAAACTGGGATTATTATGCTGAAAAAAGAATTCTTATGCAAGTCTTTTCTATATCTATAGTTTTTCAATTTTTTGATAAATATCTAGGAATGGAATTTCTAGGTGATATGGTGGGTCTGTTTTATTGTAAGAAATTGTCAAACCTTCTATCAAAGTGATTGAGCATTTTACACCCCAACTTGCAATGCATGAGATCTTCAGTTGTTCCACATCCTCTCTCACATTTGGAGTTGCAAATCTCTCTAATTTTAGTCATTCTAATGTTTTTATAATTGTATTTCACATGGTTTTAGTATTGTAATAATATTGAGTACCATTGTGATTATCGACATTTGTGTATCTTCTCTCATGAAGCATATCTTCTAGTTTTTGACCATTTTTAAGAGTTGTGCATTATCTTTGAAAGACAGTTTGGAGGATCCTCAGATAAATGGGAATGAACCTACCATATGATCCAGCAATACCACTTCTGGGTTTCTACCCAAAAGAATGGAAACCAAACTATCAGATCGATGCATGTGTATCTGTGTTTATAGCCACACAATTCACAATTGCCAAACCATGGAACCAGCCAAGATGTTCATCAACAGATGAATGGATTACAAAACTATGGGATATGTACACAATGGAATTTTACTCAGCCATAAAGAAAAACAAAATCATGTCATTTGCAGGGAAATGGATGGAATAGGAAAACATGATTAGTCAGTCACAAAAAGTAAAAAATCGGATGCTCTCTCTCATATGTGGAAGCTAGGGAGAAAGTGGGACATAAGAGGGACTCTAGACCAAGAAGGAGAAACCTTAGATGAGCAAAGAAGGTGACTTAACTGAAGGTGATGGTGGGGGGGGATACCCTAAGGCACATGATGTACTTTCGCAAACATATTAAAGTCAATCACTAAACTGTACTTGAGAAGGAGGGAGTGGGGCAGGAATTGGGGAAGGATTGAATAAGAGATATGTGCATGTATGCTTCTACCAGCTTGTACCTTACAAAGATGTATGATTAAAATGCACCAATAATAAAAAAAAGTTTTGTATTATTGTTGACCTGTAGAGTTTCTTTACTGATGCCAGAAACAAGTCTTTTACCAAATATGTCTTTTGTGAATTTTTCTTCAATCTTTCAGTCACATTTTTTGAAGTGTCTTGTGATGAGCAAGACACTATTTTTGTTTTTTTTTTTTGGTACTGGGGATTGAACCCAGGGGCATTCTACCTCCGAGCTATACCCCCAGCCCTATTTTTTATTCTTTATTTTGAAACAGGGTCTCACTAAGTTGCGGAGTGCCTCACTAAGTAGCTGAGGCTGGCCATGAACCCGGATCCTCTGGTCTCAGCCTCCCAAATGCTGGGATTACAAGTGTGCGCCACCACGCCTGGCTGCAAGACACTATTTTGATATATCTTTTTCTATTCTTTTGTTTTATGGGCATTCCTATTCATAATGTGCCAAAACAAACTGTGGCTATATTTTGGTCATGAAGATATTATTCTTTGTCTTTTCTGGAAACACTGTAGTTTTAATTTTGCATTGGGTCTTTGATCCAAGACAGTTTGATAGTATGAGGAAAGTGTTGAGGTCTGTTTTCTTTCCATATATTTATTTGTTTATTCTAGCATTATCTAATTAAAAAGACCTCCTTTTCTCTAATGAATTGTACTGGCCCTTTTGTAAAAAGCAAATTCAGTGTGTCTTAGGATTCTCTAATGTTTTATTGATCTATTTGTCTATCTTTATGCTAATACCACCCTGTCTTGATTAGTGTAAATTATAGTAATTTTTGAAGTTAGGAAGTAGAAGTCTTCAACTTAGTTTTGCCTTACCAAGATTTTTTCTTTTACTCTAGGTTTCTTGCACTGTCATTTACATTTAGAACCAAGTTGACTAGTTTATAAAGCCCTGCATGGATTATGGCTGACATAGAAATAACTGTGTATCTGTATAGGAAGAGGACACATTTTATAATCATATAAAATTCACAAACATATGTCTCAATGTATTCTGGTTTTTATCTCAGGATTTTAGTATATATAATATTTATAATAAAATATATTACCTATATAACATACATATAATAAAATATATTATAATGTATCATTTAATATATTTTAATATATTATACAAATAATATATAATATACAATGTATATAATATATTGAACATAATAGTTGTAGAAGTCTTGCATGACTTTTATTAAATTTGTATACAAATATATTTGTGGGTATTGATGCTATTATAAGTGGATTTCTGCTTAAATTTTATTTTTCATTTGTTTGATGTTGTTACATAGGAAAAATTTGTTTTGTAGATTGATCTTGTGACCTTGTATCCTGGGACACTGCAAAATCTCTTACTAGTTTTAGTAGTTGCTTTATATATGACTTAGTCATTTATTATTTATTTATTTATGTATTTATTTATTATTTATTTTTGTGGTACTGAGGATTAAACCCAAGGCATTCTACCTCTGAGCTACATCCCTAGCCATTTATTTATTTATTTATTTATTTATTTATTTATTTATTTATTTATTTATTTATTTTGAGGTACTGGGGATTGAACTCAGAGGCATTCTACCTTTGAGCTATACCCTCAGTCCTTTTTTTTATTCTTTATTTTGAAACAGGGTCTCACTAAGTTGCGGAGTGCCTCACTAAGCAGCTGAGGCTGGCCGTGAACCCGAATCCTCCAGTCTCAGCTTCCCAAATGCTAGGATTACAAGCGTGCGCCACCACGCCCGGCTATCCCTATCCCTTTTTATTATTCATTTGGAAACAAGATCTCACTAACATGGTGAGGCTGGCCTTAAAGCTGTGATCCTCCTGTCTCAGTCTCCCAAGTACTGGGATTAGTGGCATGTACCACCATGCCTGGCAATGACTTAGTCATTTCTAAATAGACAGTTTTTTCTTTTATAAATGGAGTTTTATTTTTTTCTGCTTAATCGTTATGCTTATTGTTTCTTATCTTGCCTTATTGCATTGTCTAGAATCTCCAGTAAAGTATTAAATATTGTTAGAGTAGATGTTTTTGCCTTTTTCCAGATATTAGGATAGAAGAGTTCAATAATTTATTTTTTGTTTGGATGTTAACTGAGGTCTTTCATAGGTTCTTTTCATCTGATTAAGGAAGTTTATTTTAATTCCTGCTGTGGAGAAATTTTGTTAAAATACTTTTTCTGAATTAATAGTGAAATTGTTTTTTCTTTGCCCACTGTATTCTTTGATGTGATGATCTTCTGGACCATGACAAGCTTGCATAATCATAGGATCAAACCTTGAGGAGTGAACTCCAGTGGCAACCAGTCTGCATTTCCCTGTGGGAGCTATAAACCAAAGACATCCTTTGGAGCACTCCTGCAAAGTTCTAGGCACAGGGATAAGAAGCTTCAAATGAGCAAAAAGAGCTGGCAAGGAAGTCATGAGGGTGACCCACAGTCCTGGGTATCCACTCAGTGGCATTAGCTTTCCTGGCTATTCAAATAAGAAAGGCTGGTTTTCCTCTCATTGAAACAAGAAAAAGGTAAACTACATGTCATTTTGGTTTCCCTTCTATAGTTGACATTCATCAGATTAATACCTCGTTTGTTTGCCTTTTCCGAGTGCTTCGTGCAGCTACTCATCA
>PVLC010048155.1:0-10854 GCA_004027655.1 Graphiurus murinus
TGTGAGGTAGCATGGACCGACAACATCGACTTTTTACCAGAGGGAGAAATCGATTTGTCTTGGAACTAGAAAACCTGGGCCGCTTACTGCGAGGCTAGAAGGCAGACGTTTGGCCAACTAGTGTTACTGTGTCATGAAGCAGGAGCTTAAAACCTGCAGGTTTTGAGTACCTTCTACATACAGCGTGGGCCCTGCAGTCGGCCTTGGTGGCCACTACCTACAACAGAGAGGCAGGCCTTGTCTGCCCTTTAGGCCTCGTGGATAAGGGGAGGGGGTCGATTATTAAAGCCGAGGTCGCCGCCTTTTTTTGTTTGGATATTTTCACGGGTCTCACTTATACCAAAGGGAATAGTCTTCATTAAAGTCCGTATTTCTTCTACTCGCCCCTCTCGCAAGCCTATTGTTCGTTTCGCCGTGGGCCCTGGGCGGTGGGAGGTCTCAGCCAGCTTCGTAGGCCGAGCTCGGTCCCGGGAACCCTGGGGTCTGCGTTTCTTGGGCGCGGCAGGGTCAGGAATCCTGACCTGACGGCCGCTGGGACGGGTAGGGACGAGTCTGCGGAGGGACCTCCTGGGAGGCCGGAGCAGCAGCCGCCAAGGCGCCCCGAGGCCGTCGGGGCCTCCCGGGCACGCGCTCTGCTCGCTCGCTCGCGCGCTCTCCCGGGCAACGCCCCCGCCCGATGGTACGGCCCGGCCCCGGGGGCGGCCGGCGAATGCCGTAGGCCCTGGCGAGCGGGCGCCGGGCTCCGTGCGGAAAGTGCCTCTGCAGGCGGTGGCGCGGCCCGATCCCCTCCCTCCCGAGGCTCCGAGGCTCCGAGGCGCAGGGCCCGGCCCGGCGCGCGCCCCCTCCGCGCCGCGCTCGGTGGTGGCGGCCGGACCGAGTTCCGGTTCCGGTCGCCGTAGCCGCCGGCGGGCGGTGAGTGGAGCGAGCGCGCAGTTTGCGCTCGGGCTCGGCGCCTCCTAGTCGCCGCGCCTAGGGTTTGGCGCAGCTCGGGGGCCGGTGCGCCCCTGACTCCCATTCCGGGCGATGGTGCGGCCTCAGGGCACCTCCGTCCCCCGCCGCCGCTGACCCTGGTCCCCCACTCCATGGCCGCCTCGGCGCCGCCCCCACCGGACAAGCTGGAGGGAGGTGGCGGCCCCGCACCGCCCCCTGCGCCGCCCAGCACCGGGAGGAAGCAGAGCAAGGCCGGTGAGAGCGCTGCGGGGGCGGGGGCCCCAACCTGGGAACCTCCGAGGGGGGGTTGAGGATGGTGGATCTTGGACTGAAAGGCCCTACGGGAGGCCCTGGCCTGGGGAAGAGGATAACTGGGTGTAGCCCCCCGGGGGCTGGGGGGCAGGTGTCACAGGTGGACTATAGGGGTTGGAGCCACGTGGAATTTAGGAGTCTGATGATATCAAGAGGTCTTCTATGAAGACCTAGATGAGAGTTTAGTCATATAATTCCTTTTTTCCCCCCACATGACACTCCTTGTTAGTATTTGTTAAATAAGCAAGTGTTTATTGAAGTTGAGTAGCACCTGGCAAAGTGACTGGGAGAAAGAAGGTTGGAGAAACCTATGTCTGCCTTTTGCTGCTCTTCCCAGGTCTGCAAATGAAGAGCCCAGAAAAGAAACGAAGGAAGTCAAACACTCAGGTGAATGGCATGGGTGGTGGGGTGGTAGCAGTAGCCCCTGGGCACTCTGTCCAGCTGCTGTTCTGCTCCCCCATTTGTGTTTTCTGTCAGGTGTTGGGAGAAAACTCTCTCATTCCGTTTCTGAGCCTTTCTCTAAGCCTTCTAACAAACTTCAGGGGAAATATTCTCCCCCCAAGAGGTGATTTGACCAAAGACCTTATCAGGCCAGGTTACAGTGTTCCTCTCTCAATTTTCCTGTTCTGGTTCCCTTTTGATGATACCAGCACCTACCATTTACTTTTTCTAAGTGTCAGGATTGCACTGGAGTGCTTTAACAGTTTTGGAATATATGCATTGTATTTTTTGCGGTACTGGGTATTGAACCCTGGTGCATTCTACCTTGGAGCTACACCCCCAGCTCTATTTTTTATTCTGAAACAGGTTCTCACTAAGTTGCTGAGGCTGGCCATGAAAGCTCGATCCTTCTCTCTCAGCCTCCCAAGTACTGGGATTACAAGGGTGTGCCACCATATCCTGCCCTAGCCCTATTTTTAATTCTTTATTTTGAAACAGGGTCTCACTAAATTGCAGAGAAGCTAAGTAGTTGAGGTTGGCCGCAAAGCGGGGATCCTAATGTCTCAGCCTCCCAAGTACTGGGATTACAAGCATGTACCACCACGCCTGGCTCATTGTCCCCATTTTGCTGATGAGAAATCTGAGGTTTAAGAAAGTCAAACATCATTTCACAGTCAGAGCTGGGAATTGAATGTAGTTCTGCTTGTTTTTCCAAACAGTTAACTCTACTCTGCGGGCTCTGTTCCATTGTTTCTCTCTTGCATTTTCTAGTCTGGGTTTAGCTCTGAGCTGGTCAATGTCAGTCTGCAAGGTGTATGTTGTGTCTGTGACCCTTTCCTGATTTAGGTGTGTCTCTCTCCATGACCCCTTTCCTCATCTGTTCTCCACTAGGGCCCTGCGTACTCACACCTGACAGAGTTTGCACCACCCCCGACTCCCATGGTGGATCACCTGGTTGCATCCAACCCTTTTGAGGATGACTTCGGAGCCCCCAAGGTGGGGGGTGCAGCCCCTCCTTTCCTTGGCAGTCCAGTGCCCTTTGGAGGCTTCCGTGTACAGGGGGGCATGGCAGGCCAGGTACCCCCAGGCTATGGCACTGGGGGTGGAGGGGGTCCCCAGACACTTCGACGACAGCCTCCCCCTTTCCCTCCCAACCCTATGGGCCCCGCTTTCAACATGCCTCCTCAGGGTCCTGGCTACCCACCCCCGGGCAACATGAACTTTCCCAGTCAACCCTTCAGCCAGCCTCTGGGTCAAAACTTTAGCCCTCCAGGTGGGCAGATGATGCCAGGCCCGGTGGGGGGATTTGGCCCCATGATCTCACCCACCATGGGACAGCCTCCCAGAGGGGAGTTGGGTCCTCCTTCTCTCCCCCAACGCTTTGCCCAGCCAGGTGTGCCTTTTGGCCCATCTCTCCAGAGACCTGGTCAGGGCCTCCCCAGCCTGCCGCCCAACACAAGTCCCTTTCCTGGCCCAGACCCTGGCTTTCCTGGCCCTGGTGGAGAGGATGGGGGGAAGCCCTTGAATCCCCCTGCTCCCACTGCTTTCCCCCAGGAGCCCCACTCAGGCTCCCCAGCTGCTGCTGTTAATGGGAATCAGCCCAGTTTTCCCCCAAACAGCAGCGGACGGGGTGGGGGCACACCAGATGCCAACAGCCTGGCACCCCCTGGCAAGGCAGGTGGGGGCTCAGGGCCCCAGCCTCCCCCGGGCCTGGTGTACCCGTGCGGCGCCTGTCGGAGCGAGGTGAACGACGACCAGGACGCCATTCTCTGTGAGGCCTCCTGCCAGAAGTGGTTCCACCGGGAGTGTACTGGCATGACTGAGAGCGCCTATGGGCTGCTGACCACCGAGGCCTCTGCCGTCTGGGCCTGCGATCTCTGCCTCAAGACCAAGGAGATCCAGTCTGTCTACATCCGAGAGGGCATGGGGCAGCTGGTGGCTGCTAACGATGGCTGACACTTTGGAGGTGGCTTGGGGAAGTGACCTGTCCCTCCCTGTTCTTCCAGAGGGATTGTCTGGCTCTTGGTCTTAGTTTCCTCCGAAAAGGAATGGAGGTGGGCAGGCAGAAGAGTCAGGATTGCTCACTTTTCTGGAAACTTATGCATTGAGATCTACAGAGATCCAGGAAACCAAAGCCCTGCTGAGCCGAGCCGTTTTTCTTTTGTGTGTGGCTATGAGGAAGCCCAGGGGTGTGGTTGCAAGAGAAGAGGGGATAGGGAAAGTTGAGGGCAAGGTGTCCTGTCTGCAGATGGCGGATGTTCCCAAAAACTGTGCCTAACACCCTGTCTCGCCCCACAGCTCTAGCCTTAGTTTTGGGAGTCAAGTGTTCAAGGTTTCTGGCTAGAGGAGCTGGGCCTCTTCCCATCCCTGCAACAGCTGTCTTATGGTTCCAGGAGACAGCTTTAGGGAATAAACGGGGATTTCTCCCTTTTTCTCCCCTCTCCTTTGCCTCCTCCAGACCTGTCTCGCTCCTCCCCTCTCAGCACCAAATAGCTTGAAGAAGCAGGTGAGTTCCAGGCTATGGCAGCTCCTAGATGATCTGGAGCTTCAAGACAGTAGGTAAAAGATGCTGTCAGGACATACTTTCCTCATACCAAAGTCACTGCTCCTTTCTCAGCTTCTCTTATGCTTTTCTCTTAATGACCATATTTTTGCCAAAAAAATTGAGATACATGGTTTGACAGACTGGAATATTTGAAGTTCGGGTGGTCCTGGAAGGCTGGACTCTGGCGCTGCAGCCCTCCCCTGTCCACCTACCTGCTTCATCCCCAGCACTGATCTTCAACTTACAGCGCCCTCATTTTCCCTGGCTCCATGGAAGGAAAGCTTGGAAAGGCACAGAGCCCTTATACCTCATTTCCTACCTGATAAAGGAGGCCCTGTCTCATTCAGCCCCGTGGATCAGGGGAACCTGAGGGATCCTCAATGTCATGGTACTAAAAGGAAGAAGAGCCCGGAGTTTTTTGCTTCTCTTTTCCTTGCTATTCTTTGGTATCATCTTGGGCCTGGTGATCTCTAGCAACTCTCATTCCTCTCGGCCAAAGTCCTGCCTGGGGCTTGATTTGATTTTGAAAGCACTGTGCCACCTCGGGGAGCCCCTCGGCTGCTCTTCCTTACAGCTTCTGTGTGAGTCCTCAAAGGGGTAGGGGGCAGGCCTGGGGTGCGGCCATCCTGAGAATCTGTGGTCTTGGCTCCCGTGCCATGGCCAGGGCTCCCCTCTGCAGTCCCCACCTCCACTTCTCTGGGTTCCCAGCACGTAGGAAGAAGCCCAGTGGAGCCAGCAGCCTTTGAGGTTGAGAAAGAAGAGGGCAGGCCTCTGGGCTTCTCTGCCCCCGTGTTCCCTCACATGAAAACAGCGTAGGTGGCAGTTCCTACTGCTCAAAGTTGTATTGTGTTTGTGATTCTGTTTGTTCCCACCTGTTGCTACTTTTGTGTCTCCCCTGCCACGGGGAGTGGCTGTCCACTTGCTCTCTCTGGCCCTCAACACTACTTTTTGGAAGAAAGTGGGGGTGGCAGAGATGTGGGCATGGGATCTTTTGTACGGTTGGATTAATAAAATGACTTGAAAATCCAGACAAGAACTCCTAGCTGTTTATCTGAAAAAAAGGTTGGAAGGAGTCACTCACTCAGAGGAAGGACTCTTGGGGATGGGAAGGAGGATATGTGTACCTACCAGGGCCCCTGGATTGGAAATGGTAGGAGATTTAGGCCCCAGAGCTGACCCTGCTGGAAGCTGCTGAGCCCAGGGAGCCCCACTCTACTCATCAATTCAGAGCACATCCCTGGGCCAGGCCTGAAGCCAGGGATTAGGTTTGGCTCCAAGGGTTCTGGAGACCAATGCTTGAGCCTTTCTGGGTTTCCACCCCCTCCCCCTCAGTGGATTTCAGATTTCATTTTTTGATGCTTTTCAGACTCCTCACCCCACATTCTGTTTTGTTTTTTGTGGAGATTGAACCCAGGGAGGTTCAATCAGTTTAATTAGTGTGGAGGGCCTCACTAATTAACTGAGTGAGGCTGGCCGTGAACCCGGATCCTCCTATCTCAGCCTTCCAGCTACTGGAATTACACGCATGTACCACCACACCCAGCTCACTCTGGTTTTTTTTTGGGGGGGGGGGATTTGTTTTTGGTACTAGGAACTGAACTCGGGGCACTCCAAGCTACACCCCAACCTTATTTATTTACTTATTGTGGTACTAGGTATTGAACCCAGGAGCATTCTACCTCTGAGCTGCACTCCCAGCCCTATTTTTTTTTAAATTATTTTTATTTTGAAGCCGGGCGTGGTGGTGCACGCTTGTAATCCCAGCATTTGGGGAGGCTGAGACCGGAGGATCCGGGTTCACGGCCAGCCTCAGCTACCTAGTGAGGCACTCTGCAACTTAGTGAGACTCGGTTTCAAAATAAAAAATAAAAAATAGGGCTGAGGGTGTAGCTCAGAGGTAGAATGCCCCTGAGTTCAAGCCCCAGTACTGCAAAAAATATATATATTTTTTTATTTTGAAACAGGATCTCACTAGGTTGATGAGAGTCTCACTACTTGCCTAAGCTGTCCTCAAATATGTGATCCTCCTGTCTCAGCCTCCCAAGTCCTGGGATTACAGGGTTGGGTAATAATGCCTGGCTACATACCATTTTCTTTTTTTTTGCAGTAGTAGGGATTGAACTCAGGGGCATTCTACCTCCAAGCTATGCCCCAAGCCCTATTTTTTATTCTTTATTTTGAAAGCGGGTCTCACTAAGTTGTGGAGTGCCTCACTAGGTAGCTGAGGCTGGCCGCGAACCGGGATCCTCCGGGATCAGCCTCCCGAATGCTGGGATTACAAGCGTGTGCCACCACGCCCGGCTTTACATACTATTTTCTGAAGTAGCAGAGGCCATCCTCAGCAGTCTGTCCTGGGCGGGTAGGAAGCGTGGCAGAGGACTATTTCTAAACCCACGATTTGCCACTTGTCCCTCTTCCCTCCCCCAACCTGCAGCTGTCTCTGTCCATCCTGGGGACAACCTGGCCTCTTGTCCTTGTCATCTCAGGAGACGCCACCCTTTGCTCTTCAGCTTTTGGGTCTTCCCTCTAAAACCAGACACTGTCAAGGGAGGGGAAGTCACTCAAAATTCAGTTTACTGTCCCCCCACCGCGCCCCCAAGTCGCGCACCTGGAGGTCAAGCCAGGTTTAGGGCCTGGAGGATCTCCTCTCTCCGCCCGGGAGTCCGATTCCAGCCCTTATTGGCCCAAAGTTTCCGCCCCTTTGGGGGAAGCTGGCTTTCCATTGGTTAGTCGCGTCACGTGTCTCCCTTTCTCTGGCTGGAAACCTGGGGAAGCAGCAACAGGTTAAGCTGAAGACCGAAGCGAGAGCTGGGTCAGGTAATGCCCTAGCTGGGAAGGGGCCCACGGACCCCTGCGTGCTGGGGATAAAGGAGAAGAGGGCGGAGCTGTAGAAGGACGGGCGCCACCCGGACCCCACGGAGCTGCTCTTTAAAGGACCTAGAGTTGCTGTAGGTAGGGACCCTTATTTCCAAAACGGAAACTTGCCTCAAGTTCTTGAGGCCCTAGGTCCTTTGCTTTACGGGTTTGAGGGGCGGGGGGGAACAACTATTAGGGAGGTTGAAATTAGCCCGAGTCCTGTAGCTTTGTACAGAGTGGGAGAGCTCCCCCTTTTGCTGTATTTTAGAAGTATCAGAAGTCTGTGACCATCCTTCCAGGATGTTTTTGTTGAATCTTGCCTGAATGAAGAGAAAGAAGAGAGTGGGGAGGAGTGGGTTTTCTTCTGAGAAGTCATGAGAAGAAAAGCTCAGAAAACAGAGCAGGAATGGGCAGAGATCAGATGGCAGAAAGAACTTCCTAATAAGGCAGTGAGATGCTGGCACGGGAGAACAGGGGTATTTCTTGGAATCTTGGGGGAACACAACTGAAAGCAGTATTCAGGGCTTAGGACTGGGAGGGCCAGGGTTCCTGATGGTCTCCTGTTTGGGTTTCAGAAGTGTTTGTCTTGTTGACCCAAATACCTTCGCTGGTTTCCATGGAGACAATGGGGGGTCTGACATCACCCTGGTTGCCATGGTGCCTGGTTCTGGAGGACCTGAGCAGGCTCTACACAGCCAGGGATAAACAGGGACTTCAGCCCAAGCTGCTACCACTTCCTTCCTGCCACCACCTGTTAATAGTCACATGCAGCAGCAACTGGGGATGGGGAGATGACTCGGAACCGTGGGGGAGGGGCTGAGAGCAGAAGGCTAAACAGCAGCTCTACGGATGCCCATAGAAGCATGCCAGGGTGTCCTGTTGGACTTAGGGATGGGGAAGTCATCGCAACCATCCTCCTGCCTCTGTGTGGCATGGGTGCGTGTGTCTGGGAGGCAGCAACATTGGAGAAAACACTGGTAGGTGTCCTTCGCCTGCCCCTGGGCTTGCATCATGATGGGCAAGGCTATGATGGCTTCATGGAGGACTTAAAATCCAGGTCAGGGGGGCAGTGTAACTGTTTTCCAAGATAGTCCCCCAGCCTCATTTCCCTTCTCCAATGTTAAGAGTCTTCTTTTACTTGCTGCCCTTCTGGGCCTTTTTACTCTCCTCTGAAGGATCACAGCCCAGGCTCTGAGGTATCACCTCTGCTCCTCTATTGGAGGGCACAGTCTTGGCCTCCAATAAAGGAGGGGTCACCTCTTTCCTTATCTTGCTTTGTGCCAGGGTTTGGAAGCTGGAGTTATGCCTGAGCCCCCTCCCTGCCAAGCCAGAGTAGATTAGCAGAGGACAGGACCAGAGTCCTAGTTTTGTCTATCTTTTGCAAACTATAAGGTGATTTTTACATGGTAGTTGCCACAGACCTGGTAGTTGAAACAGATTCTGTTTCCCAGTCACCTTCAAGTTCCCTACGACCAAACTCTGCAGATTATTAAGAAAGGAAACAATTTAGAATGGGGAGCAAGAGTGCCAGGAGATTCTTAAAGTGCATCTGGGCAGGCCTGGGCTCTGCCATTGCTTCTCAACCTCAGCTGCTTGTCAGAGTCATCTAAGAGGCTTTAGAAAAGACCCACACCGAGCCAGGCGTGGTGGCGCACGCTTGTAATCCTAGCATTCGGGAGGCTGAGACCAGAGGATCTGGGTTCTAGGCCAGCCTCAACTACCTAGTGAGGCCCTCCGCAACTTAGTGAGACCCTGTTTCAAAATAAAGAATAAAAAATAGGGCTGGGGGTATAATAGCTCGGAGGTAGAATGCCCCTGAGTTCAATCCCTAGAACCGCAAAAAAAAAAAAAAAAAAAAGTCCCACCTAGGGGTTCTGAATCAGAACCCTAGGTGAGCCTGTACACAACTGGAGTCTAGAACTTCTGAACCAGCCAGGTGTGGTGAGATACACCTATAATCCCAGTACTCAGGAGGCTGAGATAGAAGGATCACAGGTTGGAGGCCAGCCTCAGCAATTTAGGGAGGCCCTCTGCAACTTAGTGAGATTCTGTTTCAAAATAAAAAAGAAATAGTTTGGAAGTAGAATGCCTCTAGGTTCAGCCCCCAGTACCACCACCACTACCACCACCACCACACACCAAAAAAAAAAAAAAAGGAAAGAAAGAAAAGAAAAGAATCAGACCACACAGAAGACTGATGAGTGGTGGAAGATTCAGGGGAAAAGGAGGCAGAGGAATCCTCTGTCTTCTGTCCAGGCCCTGGGGGAAGAGGTAGTGATTGCAGAGGTGCCTGGGGCTATGAAGGGGCTTCATTATTTTCCTCTTTTTTCTTCTTAGCTCTTGATCTTCAGCAAGCCAATTCAGTGGCCCTCTCTGGGCTTCTTTTTCCCTGACTGTAATCTTGGGGTTGGACTCAGGGTTACCCAGGACCTTTCCAGCACTAGGCTTCTTTGACCTTTCAAGGTCAGTTCAGTTTCCGGAGGCCTGGATCCCTGGAAGGGGCACCCTCCCCGTGGCTCTGGCTGGTGCTGATTTTCAAGCATACAAAGCCCCAAAGAAGTGAGGTGTCAAGGTCACAAGGACTGGAATCAGCAGGGGAGACCAGGCAAGGAGGCTGGGGAGGCCCTGCCCAACCCTTCACACTTGGAACCTAGTCAAGGCTGCTTCTACATCTTGCCTCTCCTGAAGGAAACTCCTTAAAAGTGCTTTTCTCTACAGGTGGCAGACATAGCAGCCTTAGGGACATCAGCAACTATGGCCTCCTGCCCAGACGTCGATAACAGCTGGGTGCTTGCTGGCTCAGAGGTAGGAACAGGCCTGGGAACCACACAGGAGTGCATTCTCTGGTCTGGGCTGCTTTTTGGATCTGTCCCCTCCTGTGGTTTTGCTGGTCACCTGCATCACCTCCTGCTGGCACTGGGGGAATTCCAGGTGCAGGCAGGAGGTGGTATAGCCCCTGGGGTCCCGGGTTGGGACTTGGGCTCTACCTGGAAGGCAGGGCACCAGGTGGCTAAGCTGAGAGGAGCAGGAGCAAAGGCCTGAGGTGCCAGTGGGAGAGGAACATGCAGGGACACTAGGGAGGCCACTGGACGAGGTGGGCCTGGGGTCAGGGCCAGGATTGGGATGAGTTTGGGGGAGAGCATGGGAAATCCAGGAAAGGCCTAGAGGGCCTGGTGAGGCGATCTTTCTGATGGGCAGTCAGTGAATGGTGGTGAGTTGGAGTGTATCAGGACAGCCACTGCCTTGGGAGAGGGTGAAGCTACTGTGCAGGCTGGGTGGGGAGCAGGGACAGTGTTCTGAAGGTTCCTGCAGCCATGGGTGGGGCAGGAACCCAGAGAGCCCTTAAGTCCCTGAAACCACTGAGGAGAGAGAAAGGGGCCAAGTGCCATGATGCATGGCAGTAATCCCAGTACTTGGGAGGCTGAGATGGGAGGATTGTAGGTTGAGACCAGCCTACCAATTTAGCAAGACTCTCAGCAACCTAGATCTGTTTCAAAATTATTTATTTATTTGTTTGTTTGTTTGTTTGTTTTGTGGAACTAGAGATTGAACTCAGGGGTGTTCTACATCTAAGCTATACCCCCAGCCCTTTACTTTTTTTTTCCCTTCCTTCTTTCTTTCCTTCCTTCCTTCTTTCCTTTTAATTTTTTTTTTTTTTTTTTTTTTTTTTTTTTTTTTTTTTTTTTTTTTTTTTTTTTTTTTTTTTTTTTTTTTTTTTTTTTTTTTTTTTTTTTTTTTTTTTTTTTTTTTTTTTTTTTTTTTTTTTTTTT
>PVLC010048156.1:0-10800 GCA_004027655.1 Graphiurus murinus
TCTCTGAAAATAAGCACTTGAGTCACTGCTGACTTTCAGCTTGGTATGTACCTGTGTGTGGCCCAGTGGCTATTGATGGCGTTTTTTCTCAATTTTCTTGTTATGTTCCTTAGGTGCTGTCTTCTCACTTTTTCTTGAAAAAGCTTTCTTTGGGGGGTTAAAAAAGATAAGTGACATTAACAACATTTTATTTTACATTTTTGTTATTTTATTCACAGTTGCATAGATTATATATTTATGTCTCCTGACAAATATATATTTCAAAAGAACACCATGTCTGATATAGGAAATGAGATCTGAATAGATTTTTACATGTTATATCAATTATAAATTAATTCTCTTTCATAAAGATTTACTGTTCATCAGGAAGCATACAAGAGTATTTCTTAAATGTAGAAAACCTAAAAATGATTATATTCTAAATAACCAATTTAAAAATTGATTTTTGTATCTAAAGCAAGTCAAAAAACCTTTAGGGCAAAATCAAGGCAAATGAAAGACTGAGGAAATAATGTTTTTGACTCACATAACAAAAGCTAATCTCTCAAAAATATTTTAAGGTATATTTAGTATAAATATAGGCAATGAAGAAGAATAAATAGCCCACGGAAAATGAAATATAATGGTCCTTAAAACCATATGAGAAGCTGGGCGTGGTGGCACATGCTTGTAATCCCAGTACTTGGGAGGCTGAGACTGGAGGATCCGGGTTCAAGGCCAGCCTCAGCTACTTAGTGAGGCCCTCCACAACTTAGTGAGACCCTATTTCAAAATAAAGAATAAAAATAGGGCTGGGAGTGTAGCTCGGAGGTAGAATGCCCCTGGGTTCAATCCCCAGTATTGCAAAAAACAAACAAACAAAAAACCATATGAGAAGGCCAGGTGGGGTACATGCCTATGATCCCAGTACTTGGGAGGCTAAGACAGGAGAATCACAGATTGGAGACCAGCTTCAGCAACTTAGACCCTGTTTCAAAATAAAATCAGACTGGGGTTATAGTTCGTTCCCTTGCACTTCAAAAAAAAAAAAAAATGAGAAAGACATCATTGTGAAAATGGAAGATAAGCCGCAGACCAGAAAAGTTATTTGTATAATGCTTATCTGATAAAAGACTTATAACCTGAATATACATAGAAACCTTACAAGTTAATAAGGCAAAGATAGCAGGCAAACTATTTTAAGTTACTTTACCAAAGAAGATATGTCCATGCCTAATAAGTACGTGAAAGATGATCAACATCATTAATTATTAGAGATGTATAAATTAAATCAACAGTGAGGCACTACTACACACCTGCAAACATGGTTAAAATTAAGATAACATTTAATAACAAAGTTTAGTGAGGTCATGCAGCAAGTGGACCTCTCCACTGCTAGTGGCAATGTCAAGTGGTACAATCGGTTTGGAAAAGAATCTGGCAGTTCTTCTAAGTTAAATATAAATAATACACACACACACACACACACACACACACACACACACACACACACAAATACCTCTCACCCAACCCAGCAATTCCACTGCCAGGTTTTAACCTATATGAGTCGAAAACATATGTTCAACCAAAGACTTGTACAAATGTTCACAACAACCTTCTTTTCTTAAAATTATCTGAAAAACACTTGACTTTTTTTCAGCTACATTGAGGTGTAATTGACAAATAGGAATTGTACACATTACATCAAAATAACTTACTGGTTTTCTGAACAGCTGTGTTCAGAAGAGCCTACATATCAGAAACAGTACCAATGGTGTTAACTGGCAAATGAATGACCAACTTATACATCCATACAATGGATTAATTATACATGCATATAATGGATTACTACTCAGTAGTAACAAGAAGCAAACTAAGATACAACAGTATGGTGACTCTCAGAAGACTCACATGCAGTGATAGTAGTGAGATTCAAAGATTACAGAATGCAGAATTCCAGTTAGCATCATAGAAAAGGCAGAATACACGGACAGAAAGCGGATTAGCGATTGCAGAAGTCATTGAGACCTCAGCTACCCAGTGAGGCACTCCGAAACTTAGTGAGACCCTGTTTCAAAATAAAGAATAAAAAATAGGGCTGGGAAGCCAGGCGTGGTGGCGCACGCTTGTAATCCCAGCATTCGGGAGGCTAAGACCGGAGGATCCAGGTTCGCGGCCAGCAACTTAGTGAGACCCTGTTTGAAAATAAAAAGAATGAAAACTAGGGCTGGAGGTATAGCTCGGAGGTAGAATGCCTCTGAGTTCAATCCCCAGTACCGCAAAAAAAAAAAAAAAAATAGGGCTGGGGGTATAGCTCGGAGGTAGAATGCCCCTGAGCTCAATTCCCAGTACCGAAAAAAAAAAAAAAGAAGACAGTGAGAAGCTAAGGACTGACCACAGAGGGCCACCAAGGAACTTTTGGGGATAATAGAACTGTTCTCAGTCTTGATGATGGTAATGGCCACATAAATTTGTTAGAACTCATTGAAAAACACTTTAAAAGAGTGAATTTTGTATAAATATGCCATACTCTAATCCTAATTTAAAATATTTCTCACCAGCCGGGCGTGGTAGCGCATGCTTGTAATCCCAGCATTCGGGAGGCTGATACCAGAGGATCCGGGTTCGCAGCCAGCCTCAGCTACCTAGTGAGGCACTCCGCAACTTAGTGAGACTCAGTTTCAAAATAAAGAATAAAAAATAGGGCTGGGGGTATAGCTTAGAGGTAGAACGCCCCTGAGTTCAATCCCCAGTACCGCAAAAAAAATATATATATATATATATTTCTCACCAATTAAGTATTTTTAAAGTAATAAAACAAGATTTTTTAAAAATTGCACATGAGAGCCATCACAGTGGAGTATGCCTGTAATCCTAGTTCTTGGGAGGCTGAGATAGGAGGATCACAGGTTTGAGGCTAGCAGGGTGGGGTAATTTAGTGAGACGCTATTTCAAAATAAAAAGGAGGTGTAGCTCAGAGGTAGAACACCCCTGGGTTCAACCTCTGCTGCCAAAAAAATGAACAATTTTTCTTTTATTCTCCCACCCCAATAGGCAACATTTCATACACCTTTTAGTCACCTTGGCCAAAGCCCAGAAGGATGTTCCTCGTACACCTTTCCGAAGATAATGAGTCCAGCCACGGTAACTTTGGGGAAGCTTACAAATAAAATTTCATGTTTCATCTCTCCTCCAAATGTGATGTCATACTCTCTCTTCTTCCCCCTTGCTAATGTGTACAGAAGAGATAGAAGCTAGGTATTTGCTCTCTGGCTCTAAGAACATTCCGTGTGGAAGAACCAGGCTGCAGAAAACATCTGGCCTGAGGGAAGATTAGAAATTCTCTCTTTAACTCCCCAAACAGGGACACTCTTCTTCCCACCGCCAGCCGCACAAGATCTCTTGCTCCGCAGCTGTGTGGCACTAGGCAGGTGAAAGACTAGGACTGTGCCCAGCCTCACTTGGTCTTTATGAGTGAGCAATATTCACGGAGAATGATGCGACATCTTTACTCTCAGTCATATGATGCACCCAAAGAGGTGGGGCTTCTTGGGGGTCTGCCACTTCCAAAACCACTCCTAGTTGCCACAGCCTTTCCATCCGCCTGTTCTGCCAGGCTGCGAAGGGGGCCCTGTGGCTTCTCAGGTCTTTCCTTGTGTTTATGGAACCCTAGGTGCCTGCCGTCTACAGCATGACTGTGAGGGAACTGTCACAGCTGGAGAGGGGGGGCATCGGGAAAGCCTTGGCAAAGCCATCTCAAAGTGGGAGAGTGGGATTGTACTGTACAGTTTGCACTGGCTATTGGGTTTGTGTTGAAAAAAAATGTGATTTTATAATCTCACTAGGATGCAACTTTTCAAACCATACAAGTTTGAAAAGTTGAGCAGAACCAAATTGAAAGCTTAGAGCATTTGGAACAATGCTTGCTTTTCTGGAAGAGAAATTACAAAGATTTAGAGAGGAAATTACAGATGTGTAGAGAGGTTATCCACTTAGGGACCTCATTCTTCATTTTTTTTCTTTTTCTTTTCCTTTTTATTAGAAATGCAATATAGCTTGGTGTAGTGGCACACTCCTATTATCCCACTATGTGGGAGGCTCAAACAGGAGGATTGCAGGCTTAAGGCCAGCCTCAGCAACTTAGTGAGAACTTCTTTCAAAATAAAAAAAATACAGTACTTGGGAGGCTGAGACAGGAAGATTGCAGGTTTGTGCCCAGTCTCTGCTACTTAGTGAGGCCCTCCACAACTTAGTGAGACCCTGTTTCAAAATAAAGAATGAAAATAGGGCTGAGTTCGAATGCCCCTGGGTTCAATCCCCAGTACCACAAAAATAAATAAATAAATAAAAATAAAAAGATCTGGGGGTGTGAAAAAAAAGAAAGAAAGAAAGAAAAGAAAAAGAAATGTAGTATAAATTATTTTCACTTTCCTTTAGTCAACTAGAACTAATTTGAGTACCTGTGCAGATAAAGCAAATTTTCAGAGTTAAACCACTAGGTAGAATTTTCAGGTAATGGAATTTTGCAAGTTTTTGGAATTTGATCAAACAACCATGATTTTTTTTTTTTTTTTTTTGGCCATACTGGGGATTGAACCCAGGGACATTCTACCTCTGAGCTCCACACCCAGCCCTATTTTTTTGTTATTTATTTTGAAACAGGGTCTCACTAAGTTGTGGAGGGCCTCACTAAGTAGCTGAGGCTGGCCACGAACCTGGATCCTTCGGTTTCAGCCTCCCAAATGCCGAGATTACAAGCCTGTGCGACCATGCCCTGCTCCCCTCTTTCTTTTGTAATAATTTTTAGTGTATAAAACAGAAAATCATAGCTGTTGTGGTTTAGGTCATTTCTACCCTGGCCTCCCCATTCTTGCCTCTTTAGCATCAAACCACACAACAAAAGGTACCCTTCCAGCCCCTCAGAGACAGAAGCCTGCAATTGTCTCAGCACACGGTTTACAAACTTCTCCTTATTGAGAAATATAAGCAACCTCTAAAGACCATGAGAAAATCTCTCAATATCTCCTGAAGGCCATCAATTCTGAAATTAACTGGAGTTTTATTTTATTAAGCTAGTGTCTTAACTTTGCTTTTCATTTCAGGCGGCTGAGATGCTTATTTTTGGGAAGAAGTTGACAGCAGGAGAGGCATGTGCTCGAGGCCTTGTTACTGAAGTTTTCCCAGACAGCACTTTCCAGAAAGAAGTTTGGACCAGACTGAACGCATATGCTAAGCTTCCTCCAAATGTTAGTATCCTGTCTTTTACTTGTAGGAAACTTGGAAATAATTTCCCAAGGGAAAAATGCATTTGTCTTGGAGAATAAATCATTTAAAAAGACAAAACAAGCCAGGTGTGTTGGCACGTGCCTATAATCTCAAGTACTTGGGAGGCTGAGACATCAAGATTGCATGTTTGAGGCCACACTTAGCAACTTAATGAGATCTTATTTTCAAATAAAAAAATAAAATAGAGCTAGGGGTGTAGTTCAGAGGTAGAATGCCAAAGGTTCAATCCCCAACACCACACACACACAAAAAAAAGCCAAGACATATCTATAATATCTATAGTTAGCTTTAATCACATCTAAATTTGACATTTAAAATAACTATAACAATGGTGAGAATACTGATTGTGTGTGGGGGGAGGGGTACTGGGGATTGAACCCAGGAGGATTCTACCTCTGAGCTATACCTCCAGCCCTATTTTGTTTTTTTATTTGAAAACAGTGTCTCATTAAGTTGCCAGGGGCCTCGCTGAGACTGGCCATGTGAACCTTCAATCTTCCTGTTTCAGCCTCCCAAGTACTGGGATTATAGGTGTGCGCCACCACACCCAGCAGGAATATTGATTTTTATAAAATTTATGAAACAGACATTTCATTTCTATGCTCCAAGAGCAGGGCAGGGCAGTGATTATTTATAGGAATAACTTGAGGATTGGCCAAAGCACTTTTATTTTGGAATTCAGGTGAGAAGCTAGCTAGGATTCTTACTGTATAGCACTACTGTTTTTATATGTGGTAGTTAATAACTACTCTTTTATTTTTGCTATTTAAAATGTGGCCCTGTGAGCTGGGCATGGTGGCACACACCTATAATCCCAGTTCTTGGGAGGCTAAGACAGGAGGATCACAGGTTCAAGGCCAGCCTGGGCCACTAATCAAGACCCTGCCTCAAAAATAAAAAAAGGGCTGGGAGTGTAGCTCAGTGGTAGACTACCCCTGGGTTCAATCCCCAGTACCACAAAAATAAATAAATAGTGGTCCCAGAATCGGAAGCTTTAGCATTTATCAAGGGCTTTTTAGAAATGTGTGATCACAGACCTGCCCCACACCTGCTGAGATGGTTCAATGCACATTAAAGATTGGGAAGTACTGTCTTATGTTACCCGTGTGTCTTAAGATTTAACAGGATTAGTTAAATGGAATCAGGATTGTAGAACAATCCCACTCCTACTAGCCTAACTCTTAACCTTCTTGTCTGTTTTGTTTCCTCAGTCCATGAGAATTTCAAAACAGTTAATCAGAAGGAATGAGAAAGAAAAGCTGCATGCTGTGAATGCTGAAGAATGCACAGTCCTCCGGGAGAGATGGACCTCAGAGGAATGCACCAATGCCATCATTAACTTTTTGTCCAGAAAATCAAAGCTGTGAGGACGGCAGTGTTCATTGTATCAAAGGAAGGGGTATGCTCTTAGTTCTGGTCCCCAGTCCTTGAACTCCAACTTACTTCACTGTGCCTTTTTCTGTGCTGAGATACCAATCATGAAGATAATATTTTACTTACAGCCCTGATGAATAAAAACTTTTGTAAAATAAACTTGAAGAATTCACATAGATTTTTGGTACTAGAAAATCTTACGTCTTGAGGAAGGGTTAATTGAGAAATGTGTGCATGTATGCCTTTACCTATACCAGCTTGTACCTAACAAAGATGTATGATTACAATGCACCAACTAAAAATAAAAAAAAAAAAAAGAAAGAAAGTCTTACTTCTTTTGACATGAATCGATGTTGCCAGGAACACTGGAGCATTCTGCCTGGGGCCCTGCTTTTAAAAGCATTCACGGCTTTACAAGCAGAAGAGATGTCCGTAAACACCACTATTGCGCTTTGGCGGCCGCAAGCAGTGACTGACCGAATGGGGCCGAACACTGACAGCCTCTGCACCACGGACTTGAGGTCCTCGGTGGGCTCCATGTTCTTCTTCAGCCATCTAGCAAGGGAGCGAATGGAGCAAATTACTAGGAAACAAATTGGAACCTTAGTTTCTTTATTTTTTCACAATTTAATAAACAGGCATGAAGGGTTCATTTGTTGGAGTCCTCATGCTTGTTTAATG
The DNA here is from genome assembly GCA_004027655.1 of Graphiurus murinus. NCBI lineage: Eukaryota > Metazoa > Chordata > Mammalia > Rodentia > Gliridae > Graphiurus > Graphiurus murinus. The sequence continues at coordinate 7,321 of PVLC010048156.1, forward strand.
TAGTGTTTTCTAAGAGACACACCTGCAAGCTGCCTCAACGGCCTTTGTAGCTTCCTGTTTGATTATTGCCGTATGTGTCACTTGACAAAGAGTGGGCACGCAATTCCCAGGCTGCAAAATTGGCACAGAGTATTTTCCTTTTCTGAATGTTGTTGTTCCTTTTTGACCTTTAAGAAGCAGCTTCCAGATAGTTAACCCACCAAACCTTTAGCTTTTTAGTTCTAATTTTGTTGTTGTTCTAGTAATCCAATTTTCAGTAGTCATTTATGCTTCTTTGGCACTTACTAGTGCTTAATGCCTACTATCATATTTTATCCCTTCCCCCCAAAAATGATGCCAAAAATTAAAAATGAGTTAGATACTATTGAGTTTTTTTTTTTTTTTTTTTTTTTTTGGTACTGGGGATGGAGTCCAGGGGCATTCTATTCTTTATTTTGAAACAGGGTCTCACCAATTTGCAGAGGGCCTAAGTAGCTGAGGCTGGCCGCCAACCCGGATCCTCCAGTCTCAGCCTCCCAAGTACTGGGATTACAAGTGTGCGCCACCACATCCGGCTTACAAGTTGAGATCTTAAGACATAGAATTGGAGAGCTTTTTGGTAGAGTTTGGATCTAGAGTGTAACCCAAAGGCTCCTGTGTTGAAGCTTGGTCCCCAGTGCAGCAATGTTCAGAGGTGAGGTTTTTTGGGAGTGACCGGATCAGGAGGGCGCTGCCCTCATCAATGAATTAATATGTTGATGGCATCACAGTTCGATAGCATTCCTGGGAGGTGGTAGAGACTGCATGAGGTGGGGCCTAGTTGGAGGTAGTAGGTCACTTGGGGCATGACCTAGAAAGGTATATCATGTCCCAAGCTGTGCCTCAGTGCCCCATATCTATCTATCTATCTATCTATCTATCTATCTATCTATCTATCTATCATCTATTATCTATCATCTCTCTCTCTGTCTCTCTCTCTGTCTCTGTCTCTGTCTCTGTCTCTGTCTCTCTCTCTCTCTCTCTCTCTAGTACTGGGGATTGAATCCAGGAACATTCAACCTCTGAGCTACACCCTCAGCCCTTCTTTAAATCTTTTTTTATTTTGAAACAAGGTCTTGCTAAGTTGCTGAGGCTAGCCTCGAACCTGCAATCCTCCTGTCTCATTCAGCCTCCCAAGTACTGGGATTATAGACATGGGGATTACAGCCCACAGTACCCAGATCTTTTCCTCTTTCCTTGTTTCTTTGCTTTCTGACTGCAATGAGGTGAGCAGACCCCTATGCCACATCCTACCACAGTGCTCCTCTACCACGGGTTCTGCCTTGCCTCCAGCCCAGAAGCAATGGAGCCAGCTGACCTCAGACGGAAACCTCTAAAACTATGAATCAAATAAATCTTTCCTCCTCTAAGATGATTTTCTCAGGTATTTTTTCACAGCAACAAACAGCCAACTTTCCCACCTCCTAGTAAATACCAAAAGTGGGGACAAAAACTAGAGAGAAGATAGATATGCTTAACCTGATTTAAACATCACACAGGTATACATGAAACATCACATTACCCCCATTAATTTGTACATTTTTTATGTTTTTATGTACCAGTAAAAATTTTTTTACAATATTCAGGCAGAGTTCCAATGTCATTATGACAGCATAAACCCACTATGGTCCATCTCTCTCACTAGTTACAAAATCTCTGGACAAAACATAGAAGAAAAGAACTCTTAAGGATCCAAAAACAAAAAAAAATAGGGCATGTGCATTGTAAAAAGGCATCAGAATAGAGAAGCCATGGCATAGGGCATAGGATGATTCTCCCAGACTGTGGAAAATAAGCAGTTGCTGAACTCTCTCTCTCCTGAGCATGAGACTCCCGTCTCAAAGGCAGAACCGCACAATGGAGTGGTGCTGAGGTGGCACAGAGCAAATGCTCTGAGAACCAAACGGATTTTTAACCACCAGAAATCAAGACAGTGTGTTGTCCAAGTCAAAACAGGTCAACAACTTGCTAAAACAACATTCTCCAGATCCTTGTAATAGTATCCACACACAAAAAAATCAATATCCTCCTGGTAATTGTAACAAGACCCAGGGTTCGGGCAATAGAATATTCACAATTTCCAAGATAAAATCCAAAATTATATGGCATACAAAAAGTCATGAAAAGCTGAACATTCTCGTGTGAAAATGACCAACGTGTGTCAATCCTGAGATGATCCAAATGGTTGAAATTGTCACACCAACTTCAAAGCTGTTTCTATGTGACTAAACGCAGTCACCTTTGACCACGTTTCACAAGGTCAGGGAAATTACATCTGAAATGATAAAATTTTCATCAAATTTCCAACAGAAAAATATAAACAATAAAAAAAGAAAAGCAAATAGAAATTTCAGAATGGAAAATCTGAAAAACAATTCACTGGAAAAACTCACTTGCAGACTATAGGTGATAGAAGAAGAAGAAGAAGAAGAAGAAGAAGAAGAAGAAGAAGAGGAAGAAGCCAATGAATCTAGAGAATACAGCAACAGAAATTAATATGAAAATCATAGAAAATGCAGGGCATGGTGGTACACCCTTGTAATCCCAGTACTTGGGAGGCTGAGACAGGAGGATCACAGGTTCGAGGCCAGTCTCAGATACTTAGTGAGAGCCTCTGCAACTTAGTGAGACCCTGTTTCAATATAAAGAATAAAAATTTAGGGCTGGGGGTGGAGCTCAAAGGTAGAATGCCCCTGGGTTCAATCCCCAGTATCACACACATACAAAAAAAAAAATCATAGAAAAGTTACTATTGAGGAAAAATGAATAAACAGGTTGACTTTGCAGCCCCCCCCCCAAGGTAGAGCCTGTCTCCTCATCCATTGAATCCTTACCCAATACCACCTCCCTCACCATTTTCATGGTACCCCACCCCCAGGAAACACTTCACACTTTTATTTCAGTCTCAGTACTTGCTTCACTAACCTGCAACCTAGGGAGTACAAAAATGAGTAAAACAATCTAGCTTTTAAGGAGAGCCAATTTCCTTGTAGAAGGAAATGTGAAAAATTATGTGTCATTTCTTATGTTCTGATGCTCTAGCTATATTTTCAGAAATCAAGGTAGGATGTATCCAAGCATGGTGGCATATGCTTGTAATCTCAGTACTTGAGAGGCTAAGACAGGAGGATCACAAGTTCGAGGCCAGCCTCGAACCCTTAACAACTTAAGTAGCCTGTTAAGGGTATTGTTAAGTAGCAATACCCTTAACAACTTAGAGCCTGTTTCAAAACAAAAAATAAATAAATAAAAAGGGCTAGGTGTAACTCAGAGGTAGGATGCCCCTGGGTTTAATCCCCAGTACCAAAAACAGAACAAATAAACAAAGTAGAATGTAAAGTAAAATGTATCATTTCAGGTGAATGTATCATGGTCTGAAATTGAAGTGTATTTATCTTCCAGGGTTGTTAAACTTGAATTTTTTTTTAATAGGCCTCTAAAGCATGGTCAAATAATCTTGAG
>PVLC010048157.1:0-10848 GCA_004027655.1 Graphiurus murinus
GTTTGTGAAGAGGAAGGTGCAGATGGGATATCTTTAGTAAATACATTTAAAGCTATGGCTATTGATATAAATAAGAAAAAACCAGTATTTGAAAATGTATATGCAGGATTATCTGGACCAGCAATAAAGCCAATAGCCATTAGAATGGTACATGAAGTTTGTAAAGCTGTAAATATTCCTGTTATGGGTATGGGAGGAATTACAACTTGGCAAGATGCAATAGAGTTTATAATGGCTGGAGCTACATGTATTCAAGTTGGAACGGCTAATTTTATAAACCCTAGAATAGGATTAGATATTATAGAAGGAATACAGAATTATATGGAAGAAGAAGGAATAAATTCTTTGGATGAAATTAGAGGAATTATTTAATAAGAAATTTAGAAAAAATAGTTTTATATAACTAATATGAAAATATCAAATTTAAGGTTAAAAGGGAGAATAAAATTATGAGTAATGTAAATGTTGTTGAAATATTAAAAGAATGTGATGCTTTATTAGAAGGACATTTTTTATTATCTTCAGGAAAGCATAGTAATAGATATGTACAATGTGCAAAGGTATTAAGATTTCCAAATCAAGCAGAAAAAGTTTTAAGTACGGTAGTTGATCAAATAAAAGATTTAGATATAGATTTAGTTGTTGGACCTGCTATGGGAGGGGTTATAGTTTCATATGAATTAGGAAGACAATTAGGTAAAGAATCAGTGTTTACAGAAAGAAAAGATGGACAAATGCAACTAAGAAGAGGATTTGAAGTTAAACAAGGAGCAAAAATAATAATAGCTGAGGATGTTGTTACTACTGGAAAATCTACTATCGAAACTAAAAAGGCATTAGAAGAATTAGGTGGAGAAGTTATAGGTGTTGCTTGTATAGCAGATAGAACTAATCATGATATAGGAATGCCTATATATAGTGCTATAAAACTGGATATAAAAGTTTATGAAGCTGACAACTGCCCATTATGCGAAGAAGGTAAAATTGAACTAGTTAAACCAGGAAGTAGAGAATTTAAAGAATTAGGGATGTAAAAAATAATGCCATAAATTTATGGCATTATTTTTTTTACTATAAATTAAAGTTAGTTTCTTGATTTTGAATATTTTTCAAGTTCATTTATAAATAGAGATGTTGTATTTGAAGATTTTATTCCTTTAGGAGTGATAAATGAAAAATATCTATTATATGTATCATTTAAGTTAACAGTACATAAAGAATCACCTTCTGAATCTGTAACTAATTTAGATATTATAGAGACACCTAGGTTATTTTTAACAGCTTCTTTTACTGCATGATTGCTTCCTAATACCATTATTTGAAGAGGTGTTATTTTATTGTTACTTAAGAATATATTAAGATATTCTCTAGTTCCTGAGCCTTCTTCTCTTACAATCCACTTTTTACTTTTTACTGAATTAATAGTGAAGTTTTCAGGATCAATCTCAGTCTTTGGCGAAAAAGTTAACACCATTTTATCTTCATAAAAAAAGTTTTGATTAAAATCAAAAGAAGACAAGCTTCCTTCAACAAGACCTATATCTAAATTAGAACTTTTCACTTTTTCACAAATTTTATGTGTATTTTCAACTATCATTTCAATTTCTATATCAGGATATTTTGTTGAAAATATAGATAAAAAATCAGGTAAAAAATATTCTGCTATCGTAAGGCTAGTTCCTATTTTTATGTGTCCTTTTATAGAGTTAGAAATACTATTTATTTCATCTTTAATAGATTCTATTGAACTTATTATTTCACGTGCTCTTTTATATAAAAGATATCCGTTATCCGTTATAGAAATAGTTTTTTGCTTAATTGACCTGTTTATAAGAGTTGTATTAAAATAAATTTCTAGATTTTTAATATGGGTACTTACTGTTGGTTGAGATAAGTTTATACTTTCTCCTGCTTTAGTAAAGTTTTGATGTTCCACAACAGCTATAAAAGTTTTGAATTCTTCTATCAATTATAAAACCTCCTTTTAAATAACCATTAAGTTTGGTAATGGTTATCATGATATATATCTATTTTACCAATAATAATTAATTTGGTATACTGTTTTAGGAAAAATAAGATGAAAATTAGGAGAAATAATATATGGAAAAAGTAAATAAAATATTGCCAGGATTAATAGTATCGACAATAATAGGATTTATTAGTATTTTCTTATCTAAATTTGTGCCAAGTCTGGGCGCAGCAACTATTTCTATATTCCTTGGTATGATATTAGGAAATCTTTTCTTAAATAAAAAAGTATTTCATGAAGGTTATAAATTTTCAGAGACTGAATTATTATCATATTCAATAGTACTTTTAGGGGCGACTCTAAGTGTATCTACAATAATGGAACTAGGTTTAGGTGGAATAATATTTATAGTTATACAAATGGCTGTAACAATAATCGGAGCTATATATATAGGTAAAAAATTAGGGTTTAGCGAGAACTTTAGATATTTAATGGCTAGTGGAAATGCAGTTTGTGGATCGTCTGCAATAGGAGCAACTGCACCGGTAATAGACGCTGATGATAAAGAAAAAGGAATTGCTATTACTATAGTTAACGTTACAGGTGTAGTTTTAATGTTATTATTACCTGTATTAGCAGGTATACTATATAATCATGAGTTGATAAAAACTTCAGCTATAATAGGTGGAACGCTGCAATCAGTTGGTCAAGTTGTAGCAAGTGGGGCGATGGTCAATGAAGCTACAAAAGACTTAGCTACTATATTTAAAATAGTTAGAGTTATATTATTAGTTGTTGTAGTATTTGTATTTGGACATTTAAAAAATAAAACAAATGCAGAAATATTAAAAGAAGAAGAAGTAGAAATAGTAAATAAAAAGATCAAAATCCCTTGGTATGTAATAGGATTCTTTGTAACATGTGCATTATTTTCTATGAATTTAATTCCAATTGAAGCTTCACATATAGCAAAAGAATTAAGTAGTAAGCTAGAAATAATAGCACTAGCGGCAATCGGACTTAGAGTTAATTTTAAAGATCTTATTAAGCAGGGAAAAGAAGTTTCATTATATGGACTATTTGTAGGTATATTACAAATTTTAACAGCAGTAATACTAATAAGTTCCTTATTATAAAAAAAAGACTCCTTAAGGAGTCTTTTTTTATATGTTTAAAAGTCTTTTTATTTCATCACACAATAAATCTAAGTGCTCTGGTTTATTTACTAAATCAACTTCGTTTATGTTGACATAAAGAACAGGAGATTGATCATATTCTCTTATCCAATTTTCATATCTATTGTGTAGATTAACCCAATAGTCTAAATCTACAGATTTCTCCATATCCCTTCCTCTAAGATTTATTCTACTTATTATAGTATCTATTGATCCATCTAAATAAATCATTAAATCAGGTCTTCTAAGATGAGGGACCATATCATTAAATAAATCTCTGTATGTTATATAATCCCTCTTAGTCATTTTTTTATTATCATATAAATTTCTAGCAAAAATTTCTACATCTTCATAAATACTTCTATCCTGAATGTTGTTAAGACCATTACTATCTATTTCCTTTTGCTGTTTAAATCTTTGAGCAAGAAAATATAATTGTAAGTGAAACCCCCACTTATTTTGGTCTTTATAAAAGTCCTCTAAATATGGATTTTCATCAACTTGTTCATAGTGAGTTTCAAAACCTAATTTTTCTCCAACTAGTTTTGTTAAAGTTGATTTACCTGCTCCAACATTTCCAGCTACAGTTATAAATAAGTCTCTATTTAAAGGTTTATTACATTGGTTTACCAATTTAAACATTAAATTGACCTCCTAGGGAATTAATTGCATTTTCAACTTTCTCTATTAAAAATTTTCTATCACTTTCATTATTTAAGAAATCTAAATCAGAATTATCGATTTCAATAACTATTGGTTTTTTACCTACAAAATTATGTTTTATAGATAATGGATCAAAATAATACTTATATTCATTTCTTAACTGATGAATATAGTTTCTATCCATTTGTCTTTCAAAGCTTCTATCACGCATAGCTATTCTATTCATTAAAACATCTGTTTTTGAATTAAGATAAACAATTATATCTGGTTGGGGTAAATCATTAATAAAAATATTATACATTTGTTTATATTTATAAAATTGCATATTATCAAGTGTTATGCCTGCAAATATTAAATTTTTAATGATATGATAATCACTAACCACACCAATTCCAGATTCTAAAATATGTCTTTCTGTATCCTCAAGTTGTTTTATTCTATTAAAAAGAAAAAATGCTTCTGTTTGTAAAGCATACTCTTTTATATCTGTATAAAATTTTGAAAGGAATGGGTTTTCTTCAACTATCTCTCTAAGTAATGTATAATTAAAATGCTTACTTAGTATATTAGCTAAAGTTGTTTTCCCCACACCTATAGGTCCCTCGATAGCTATAAACACACCTCTATTATTCATATAATCACCTTCTAAAAAAAATAATGTTTCCTGTATTTTAACAAAAAAAATTTATCAATTCTACTCTAGACTTTTTAAATTAAATTTGTATTGAAAAAGTTAATTTAATTTTAATGAAATATGGGTAAAATTAAATGTATAAACTTTAATCAAGGGAGAATAAAATATGAAAATATATGAAAAAGATAATAAAGTGATTTTAGAAGGAGTATCGGATTTTGATCCAAAGCATATATTTGAATGTGGGCAATGCTTTAGGTGGAAGGATCAAGGTGATGGATCATATACTGGTGTAGCAAAAGGAAGAGTTATAAATGTATCTAGAGAAGGAGATACGATTTATTTAAAGAATACTAATTTAGAGGACTTTAACAACATATGGAAAGATTATTTTGATTTAGATACAGATTATTCAAAAATAAAAAATGAATTAAGAAATATGGATGAGTATTTAGAAAAGGCTACAGAATTTGGTTGGGGTATAAGATTATTACGTCAAGATCCTTGGGAGATGATAATATCATTTATAATATCATCTAACAATAGAATTCCTATGATACAAAAAGCTATAAAAAATTTATCAAGAGAATATGGAACTTATATAGGTAGCTATGAAGGCGAAGATTATTATGATTTTCCAACTCCACAACAATTAAGTAAAGCATCAATAGAAGAAATTAGAGCTTGTTCTACTGGATTTAGGGATAAATATATAAAATCTACTACAGAAGAAGTTATTAAAAATAATGATGATGTTTATAGTTATAGAAATTTAAGTACAGAAGACTGCATAAAAGAACTACTTAAGTTTAATGGTATAGGACCTAAAGTTGGGGACTGCATCGCATTATTTGGAATGCAAAAGTACGATACCTTCCCAGTTGATGTTTGGGTTAAAAGGGTTATGCAAGAATTTTATGTAGAAGACGATATGAGTTTACCTAAAATAAGAAAGTATGCAATAGATAAGTTTGGAGATTTATCAGGTTTTGCACAACAATATTTGTTTTATTATGCTAGAGAGTTAGGCATAGGAAGATAACTTAAGGAGGTAGCATGAGTGTTTTAGACATATTTATTTTGAGCTATGTATCAATTTCATATATAGCAAGCATTATAGTATCTATGAATATAATACTTCAAAATAGAGACCCGGCTAAAACTATGGCATGGCTATTGATTTTTTTACTATTGCCAGGAGTTGGGCTGGTGATATATGCGATACTTGGAAGAAATATAAGGAAGAGAAAGATATTTAAGACACAGAAGTTAGCAACAGATATAAGAGAACATAACTTACTTAAAAATTTAGCATCTATAGAGGAATTAGTAGACCTTGAAAAAAGTGCTATAAATAATGATGAGGTTATAAAGGATAATTCTTATGAAGGAATAAAGAAAAAAGTAATAAGTTTATTATTAAATACTGGAAAATTTCCGTTTACAACTAACAATAGTGTTGAAATCTTTATAGATGGGAATGAGAAGTTTAAAAATTTAATAGAAGATATAAAAAATGCTAAAGATCATATACATTTAGAGTATTTTATAATAAAAGATAGCGAGATTGGAAGAAAATTAAAAACTCTTCTTATAGAGAAAGCAAAAGAAGGAGTCAGTATAAAGATACTGTATGATGATGTAGGTTGCTGGAGATTTTGGTTTCATAGAAAGTTCTTTAAAGATATGAGAAATGAAGGAATAGAAATAGTTCCATTTTTACCAGCTAAATTTCCTATAATAGGAGGAAAACTAAATTATAGAAACCATCGGAAGATAGCTATAATTGATGGCTACATAGGATATACAGGAGGCATAAATATAGGAGACGAATACATGGGTAAAAATAAAAAGTTTGGATATTGGAGAGATACTCATGTAAGAATTGAAGGTAGCTCGGTTTATATGTTACAAATGGTATTTCTGATAGATTGGTATTACACTACTAAAAATATGAGTTTTAATGAAAGATATTTTCCAAAGTTAAAAGATAAAGGAAATTCTATGATACAAGTTGTAGCAACAGGACCAGATAGTGATTGGGAAGCTATACATTACGCTTATTTTTCTGCAATATGTAAAGCTAAAGAGAGAGTATATATAGAAACTCCATATTTTATACCGGATGATAGTTTACTGAGAGCTTTGAAAAGTGCAGCTTTAAGTGGAGTAGATGTAAGAATTATTTTTCCAAGTATTGCAGACCATAAAATAGTTCATCAAGCATCCTATTCTTATTTTGATGATATTTTAAGGTCTGGAGGAAAAGTTTATTTATATAAAAAAGGATTTATACATTCTAAGGTAGTAATTATAGATGATAAGATATCATCAACAGGATCTGCAAATATGGATTTAAGAAGCTTCATGCTTAACTTTGAAATAAATGCATTTATGTATGATAAAGAAATAATAAATAAGATTACAGAGGATTTTTATGAGGATTTAGCAAATAGTGAGGAAATATATCTTGAAGATTTTGAAAAAAGGCCTTTTATAAAAAAATGGACAGAATCAGTTGCAAGGTTATTTTCCCCAATTTTATAATATAAAAAATATGCGAGAAACTATGTCGATGTAGATAAAAATTTCTCGCATAAAAAATATAAAAAATCAGTTTAAAGGTATTGAAAAATAAAAAATTTTGAGATATTATAAAACTGTTAGCACTCTTATTAAAAGAGTGATAAAATTGCCGATTTTAAATTTACATATATAAATTTCATTAGGAGGGATAATTATGAAGATAAGACCATTGGCTGACAGAGTAGTTATAAAGAAAGTTGAAGCAGAAGAAAAAACTGCAAGTGGTATAGTTTTACCTGGTTCAGCTAAAGAACAACCTCAAATTGCTGAAGTTGTTGAAGTAGGACCTGGTGGAATAGTAGATGGAAAAGAAATACAAATGGAATTAAAAGTTGGAGATAAGGTAATTTTCTCTAAATTTGCTGGAACAGAAATTAAACTAGAGGGTCAAGAATATATAATATTAAAACAAAATGAAGTACTAGCAGTAGTTGAGTAAATTTTAAAGGAGGATATTGAGAGATGGCTAAAGAAATAAAATTCGCACAAGAATCAAGATCAGCATTAGAAGCTGGTGTAAATAAATTAGCAGATACAGTTAAGGTAACATTAGGACCAAAAGGAAGAAATGTTATATTAGATAAAAAATTTGGAGCACCTCTTATAACTAATGATGGTGTTACAATAGCAAAAGAAATAGAGCTTGAAGATAGATTTGAGAATATGGGAGCTCAATTAGTTAAGGAAGTTGCTACAAAAACTAACGATGTTGCAGGGGATGGTACAACAACTGCAACTGTTCTTGCTCAAGCTATAATAAGAGAAGGGTTAAAAAATGTAACAGCAGGATCAAACCCAGTATTACTTAGAAAAGGAATACAAAAAGCTGTTGAGGTATCAGTAGATGAATTAAAGAAACAATCAAGAACTATAGAGACAAAAGAATCTATATCTCAAGTTGCATCTATATCTGCAGGAGATGAAGAAGTAGGAAATTTAATAGCAGAAGCTATGGAGATAGTAGGTAAAGATGGAGTAATTACAGTTGAAGAATCTAAAACTATGCATACTGAATTAGATGCTGTTGAAGGTATGCAATTTGATAGAGGATTTGTTTCAGCATATATGGTTACAGATGTAGATAAGATGGAAGCTGTTTTAAATGATCCATATATATTAATTACAGATAGAAAGATAACTAATATTCAAGATATATTACCAGTACTTGAGCAAATAGTTCAACAAGGTAAAAAATTATTAATAATAGCAGAGGATGTAGAAGGTGAAGCTTTATCTACATTAGTAGTTAACAAATTAAGAGGAACATTTGAAGTTGTTGCAGTTAAAGCTCCCGGATTTGGAGATAGAAGAAAGGCTATGCTTGAAGATATAGCTATACTTACAGGAGGAACAGTTATATCTGAAGAGTTAGGATATGATTTAAAAGAAGCTGATCTATCTATGTTAGGTAGAGCTGGATCTGTTAAAGTAACTAAAGAAACTACTACAATAGTAGATGGTTCTGGAGATAAAAAAGCTATAGAAGATAGAGTTGCTCAAATAAAAAATCAAATAGAGCAAACTACTTCTGAATTTGATACAGAAAAATTAATGGAAAGATTAGCTAAACTTGCTGGTGGAGTAGCTGTTATAAAAGTTGGAGCTGCTACAGAAGTTGAAATGAAAGAAAGAAAATTAAGAATAGAAGATGCTTTAAATGCAACAAGAGCAGCTGTTGAAGAAGGTATAGTTGCTGGAGGAGGAACTGCATTAGTTAGTGTAATCCCAGTTGTAGATAAATTAGTTGACGAACTTGAGGGTGAACTTAAAGTTGGAGCTAAGATAATAAGAAGAGCATTAGAAGAGCCATTAAGACAAATAGCAATTAATGCAGGTCTTGAGGGGGCTGTAATAATTCAAAATGTTATAAGTGAAGAAGCAGAGGTTGGATTCGATGCTTTAAATGAAAAATATGTAAATATGATAGAAGAAGGAATAGTTGACCCAACTAAGGTTACTAGAACAGCTTTACAAAACGCTGCGTCTATAGCAGGTGTATTTTTAACTACAGAAGCTGCAGTTGCAGACTTACCTGAAGCTGAGCCAGTTCCAGGAATGGGTGGAGGAATGCCTCCAATGATGTAAGTTAGTTAAAAATCCTTTTATAAACACTTAGTCCTAAACTAGATTATTTAACTTATTTATATAAAACTAAAAAGAGATAGCCTAAATTTAGGCTATCTCTTTTTAGTTTTATATATTAGCAAAAATTATATAAATTTGGATTGGTGGAAAAGGTATGCTTAGTATGATAGAATTATTTTAAACGAATTGTAATGAAGGGGGTATTTATGGATATAAGAGAGTTGCTTGAACAAGTAAAAAATAATGATATAGATATAGATTTAGCTATGGAGAAACTTAAAAATTTGTCTTGCGAAGATATAGGTTATGCAAATATAGATCATCATAGACAAATAAGAAATGGATACCCTGAAGTTATTTACTGTGAGGGAAAAAGTGATGAACATATTTTAGGGATTATAAATAAGATGAGTGAAAAAGGATCAAATATATTAGGAACTAGATGTAGAAAAGAAACTTATGAACAAGTAAAAAAGATTTATCCAAAATGTGAATATGAAGAATTATCTAAAATATTAAAAATACAAAATGAGCCAATAAATAATATAGGAAAAGGTAAGATAGTAGTTATTACAGGGGGGACATCTGACATACCTGTTGCTGATGAAGCTTACTATACTGCTAAATTTTTAGGAAATGACGTTGAAAGAGTTTATGATGTAGGGGTTGCAGGAATACATAGATTATTTAATAAAATAGATATAATAAGAGAAGCTAGGGTATTAATAGTAGTAGCAGGAATGGAAGGAGCACTACCTAGTGTTGTAGGTGGATTAGTTGATGTTCCTGTTATAGCTGTACCTACATCTGTTGGATATGGAGCAAATTTTAAAGGATTATCAGCCCTTTTAACAATGTTAAATAGTTGTGCTTCAGGCATATCCGTAGTAAATATTGATAATGGATTTGGAGCTGGTTATTTAGCTGCTACCATAAATAAACTAGACTAATTTGAAAGAAGGTATTAGCATGGAGGAGAGAATTTTATACTTTGACATTGTAAATGGGATATCTGGAGATATGACTATTGCAAGTTTATTAAACCTAGGAGTTCCTAAAGAAATATTTCTAGAAGAAATGAGTAAGCTCAATCTTAAAGATGAATTTAGTATAGAAATAAGTCAAAAAAATGAAAGTGGTATAGTTGGAACTAATGTAAATGTTGTAGCAAAAGAAGGTCATGCACATAGACACTTAGTGGATGTATTTGATATCATTGATAATTCATCTTTAAATGAGAGTATAAAAGAAAGAGCAAAAAATATTTTTATGACTATTGGAGAAGCGGAAGCAAAAGTTCATGGAACTACTATTGATAAAATACATTTTCATGAAGTTGGAGCTATAGATTCGATTGTAGACATAGTTGGATGTTCGATATTAATAGATTTGTTAAATATTGATAAAATCTGTTCAACTGCTGTGCCTGTTGGATCGGGATTTGTAAAATGTGATCATGGTATAATGCCTGTGCCTGCTCCAGCTACTATTGAGATTTTAAAGGGTGTACCGGTTAAGTTTAATACAGTAAAAGGAGAATGTACTACACCGACAGGAGCAGCGATAATAAAGACTTTATGTGATGAATTTGTTGATATAGTTGAATTTGAAGTAAGTCAAATTGGTTATGGTATAGGACATAATAAATTTGAAATACCTAATATGTTAAGGACTATTTTGGGTATAAAAAAAAAGAGTCAATAATATATGAAATTAATGCTAATATTGATGATATG
>PVLC010048158.1:0-10834 GCA_004027655.1 Graphiurus murinus
GGATTTGAATGGCAAGGGCGCGTGTGAGGCCGCTCACACCACAGGTCAGAGGGACACCAGAGAAGAGGCTCAGGAAGCCCAAGGCTGGCCCTGGGAGCCGGCTGCCCCCTCCCGCCATGCTCAGGAGCGGAACTCCCTGGAGTTCAGGAACTTTAAATAGGAACCTAGCCTTCCAGATTGTTCTGAGATAGGATGATCATCACAGAATCCTCCGATGTATTTTTTCAGTTTGTTATCTTGCTTTTTTTTTTTTTTTGTAGTGCTGGGGATTGAACCCAGGGGCATTCTACCTCGGAGCTACAGCCCCAGACCTATCTTTTATTCTTTATTTTGAAACAGGGTCTCACTAAGTTGCAGAGGGCCTCCCTAAGTAGCTGAGACTAGCCGAAAACCCGAATCCTCCGTTTTCAGCCTCCCAAGTACTGGGATTACAAGCCTGCACCACCAGGCCTGCCTTTTTTTTTTTTTTTTTTTTTTTTTTTTTTTTTTTTTTTTTTTTTTTTTTTTTTTTTTTTTTTTTTTTTTTTTTGTAGTACTGGGGATTGAGCCTAAGGGATTTCTACCTCTGAGCTATGCCTCCAGCTTTTTTTAATTTTTTATTTTGACATGGGGTCTTGCTAAGTTGCTGAGGGTCTCACTAAATTGCTGAGGCTATCCTTGAACCTGAGATCCTTCTGTCTCAGCCTCCCAAGTTCTGGGATTGCAGGCCTACAGCACTGTACTTGGCTGCTTTATAACTCCTAAATATCTGGCTGTGTGGTGTGTGAGTTCTTATTCATACTCTTGACTGGGTTTTGTGACTCTTAGGGACAGTTCTATATTTAGGACACTAGTCAGAGATCAAGCAGGAGAGAAGGGTTGGGATTGGATTCTGAAGGGTTTTTCATGCCAGGTTTAGCAGAGACATTTCTAATAATAGATATGTGAACTGTTCAGTGGCTCAAATTCTCCCCTTTCGTATCTTCTCCAACTGTTCCTGCCTCCAGAGACTTCCTTCCTTTCTAAATTGCAGTTGGAATTATTACCCACAACCCACGAGGCAACTCTCACCCATGGAATCTTATCTAATTGCTTCATGGACATCAATCTTACCTTCTCCCCAAACTGACTCTGAGCTCTGACGCTAGATAGCAAATGTCTAGATTTGCCTTTCGATCTCCCGCGGATGCTTCGCATAGTGTTAGGGTGGTGCTTTTCCTAAGAATTGCTTCATGATTCATTGTAAAGAAGCTATTGGCGAAAAATAAACTCAGTGTTACCGCTGAACCGGGCCCCTTTGCCGAACCTTTCATATTCCCAAGCCCCTTCACGACGGCCTGTAGAGTTGGCAAGACCTGATGAGAAATGAAAACGCGAAACCTCTTGTTCAAATGTTATTAAGACTTTCGAGAAGTCGACAGGAAAGCATTAAATCAAGCGTAGGGCCCCTGAGCTCGAGGTCCTGTTGATCGCATGGGTCCACGTCCCTCTCCTTGTTGAAGACAAGATGCTTTTCCTCCAGGCTCGGGCAACTCAGTGAAAGGAGCCTTCCCACGTCCTCCAGGGTAAAAGAGATGATTTTTAGATGGCCCCAGATGGACGTTTGTTTGGCGTCTGAGCTATGTCCCAACGTGTTATGATGTATGTAATAGTTATGTAAATGTGCTTGGGGGAAAGATAATTTACACACCAATCAATAATTTCATGTTTATTATTGCTTGGGACAGGGCTAAGTTTAAAAATGGGCCAAATTAAAGAAAAATATTAAGTAAATAAGGGTACAGGTGGCAGGCAGATGTTGCAGAAAGTATAAAATAGTACTTAAATGGCTGAAGTTTGGAAGTGGTAGAAAAACAGGATGGGTGAGGTGTCCTGGGGATCTTACATGTTTAGGAGCTCTCTTGGGCCACACTTGACCTTTAATTTTCTGTTTTGGATGATCCCTTTTTTTGTGTTTTCCCATTCGTCTGGCAATTTTTTTTTTAATTTGGATAAAGAAAGGCCACTGAATCTAGAGCCTAATTGAAGGCAGTTGTGGAGAGTCTTCCAGATCTCAAAGTCTTCTCTTTCATGATCCTGAGGAAGACCTTTCCAAAAGACAGAGAGGTAGGAACTAACTACAAAGCTATTTTTACCAATGTCCCAGTAAGCCTTTAAGGATTTCCAACATCTGTTACACTCTTTATTCACTATTGTAGATATGTGTGTGTGTGTGTGTGTGTGTGTGTGTGTGTGTGTGTGTGTTATTTGGAGTAGAACCCAGGGTCATTCTACCCCTGAGCTACACCCCTAGCCCTTTTTTAATTTTTTGTTTTGAAACAGGGTCTTACTAGGTTTGAGAAACTCACTGTATTGCTGAGGCTGGTCTCAAGCTTGGGATCCTCCTGCCTCAGCCTCTCAAGTACTGGAATTACAGGCACGCATTACCATGGCCCAACTAGTGTAGATAGCCTAAAAAAATGTTTGCTTAATAAAAAGTATGTATTATGTATTCTTTACCCCAGTTATTGTCTTTCTCAAAATTATACATGGGAACACAAAACTTAGCAAAGATGATTTTGGATAATTGCCTGAATTTTTACCCCTTGTTTATCTAGAGTGCATTAAATGGTATAAAGTATCATTCCTAATCTTGTTTGATCTTTCCAACTATCCGGTAAGTATTTCCATATTGCAAGTGAGTCTCAGGAGGCCAGGGGGCTTGCCCAAGGCTACCTAGAGGTCAGATCCCTGAAGGAGACTTATTTCTGGCTCATCCAATTCCCAAGTGCTCGGGCACTGAACACCCAGGCCCTAGTATTCCATTTTAGAGTGATGTTTCTTCCTAAATTCAGCTAGCACTAGGGTTCCAAATTCTGAAACGTGTTAACCTTAGTGATTTAGGAGACAAGAAATCAGAATTTCTGGGAATTCTCAGGAATTCCAAAAGCCTTATACCTTAAGTACTTCCAACATTCCTTATGCTCTTTGTTCATTGTTATGGGTATCTAAAATACGTTTGTTTACAATTTATATTTATTATTAATATTCATTATTAGTAAATAGTGCTGTTTGTAACTATTGCTATAATTAATATTCACACCCTAGAGAGCACCAGAAAACATTAAAGGGTAGTATTTAAATCATATCATTCAGTATCTGGGCATGGTGGCACACGCCTGTAATCCTAGTACTTGGGAGGCTGAGAAAGGAGGATTGAAGGTTTGAAGCCACCCTGAGCAACTTAATGAGACCCTGTTTCCAAATAAAAAGTAAAATAGGGCTGAGGGGTATCGCTCAGAGGTCGAACATCCCTGGGTTCAATCACAGCACCACAAAATAATAATAAAAAAATAAATAAATGAATGAATATTGTACCATCCAGGTCATCTAAGGTGAACAGCAGCACAGATCCGATGTTGATATTACCCGTCTAAGGATTTACTTGCTCCCAAACCCTGTCATTTCTTGAAACGCTACTCAAAGAACCAAATATGCCATGTGATTAAATTAACTACTCTTCATTTTATTTACAAGAATGGCTCCTCCTCAGCTGCGCATGGGGTCACAGGCACACAGCGTTACCCTGGAGGAGAGGCCAGCAAAATGACCGACCGATTAGCCTGCCATCCTGCCCTCATCTCTGTAGACTTCGTCCACCCAGTAACTTTATTAGATTTAATTCTCTCAGAAGATAATACTTTTTCACGTTTCCTCAATTTTCTCGGCCAATTTGGCTGGGGGTTCCAGATCAGAAACATAAAAGAAATGCTAGGAAGAAAATCCCATGTGGAAACATCCCCTCGGACAGGAAGCAGCCGGAGACCATGAGCATTCGGGTGGAACAGTGAGGTTAAATCATTTATGTTCCAAGAAAGAGAAGGGTAGCGATTAAATAAAGTTTTGATTTTTTTTTTCAATTCTGGGATTGAACCCAGGGCCTTGTACACGCCAGGCAAGTACTCCACCACTGGGCCACCCCAGCTCCTTAAATAAAGTTTTGAACAGCACTTCCTCTCTTTCGAAATGAAGAACCTCTTTAAAGCTTCTAGTAGGTAATGAGTATTCTACGTGGAACTGAAGTTCACTATCTTCCCAGGAAGAACTATTACTTAGGAGTTAATTGCTAGTTACTTATTTAGACTTTCTGTCAGATTATTGCTGAGTGGGGCCTCATAAACAAGAAGCGCCGTAGCCTGTCCTCTCCAGCCCCAGTGGACATGTGTTTCCCATTTAGACGTTTCATTGCCCCAACTGAAAACAAACCAACTGTGTCTTTGGGATCTGAAGGGGAGAAGGTTGGGATTTATTCCTGGACAAGCCTGAGGAAAACATTACCCTAATGGATGAAATATGTCTGTACTGAAGACTTCTTAAAAGTGTTGAACTGGTCTTTCCCAACTCAATCTCCTCTTCCTTGAAAAGAGAGAAAAAAATAAGTGCAGAAAAGTTCATTGGTGCTCGCCTGACTTCGTCCAGAAAGAAGGGTAATGGTTGAACCTTGCTTCGGTTTTGATACTCCTCAGACCTAGACAACTGTCTCCAGGGATTATCCACACACCTTCAACAATGTGGTCTAAAAGTCCCATTCTCTCTTGGCGGTGTATAGGATACAAACCCGCTTCCTGTTTTCTCAAGCCAAATTCCCCCATCAGCTCCATTTTTTTTTCCCCAAGAAAGCTCTCCCTGATTTCTCAATGCTCCATGTGGTCAGCAAGAAAATTGGTTCTGGAAAAAATATTTGCCTTTCTGCGTTGAAAATAATGGTCTCCTTAAGATCGCAAGCCCACTGTGGAGGAATTTTGGCTTCTTTTATGTTTTGTATCCTGATGGAGCGCAGGAAATAGGAAAATAGATTATTTTCCTTGGCAAAACTGGGATATGCTTGGTTTAGCAATTTGACAATTTTTAAGAGTTCAAGCTGGGCAGCACACACAAAGCCACTCTGAAGACTATAAGTCAGGTTTTTAGGCATAATTAGGGAAATTCATCATTACTAAAAGTCTTACTCTGAATTCCATGTGACTGGACTGCCCACAAGCAGAATCCATTGAGTTTCTTTTTATTCTTTCATATTTCTTTTTCTTTTTTGAGTTTAATTTTACCATAAGAAGATTGAGACACTCAAAGCAAGTCAAGAGTTGAAAGGTCTACAGTGTACCCAAAGGACAGTGCTGTTAGCTGACCGGAAGTCAGAAACCTGCTTATGCTGCATTTCAAAGGCTGTGACACTCAGTCTTTGAAAACATATAGGATTGTGATAGTGTCATATGTTGTTATGGTTAGAAATAGAATGTTCACGGTGGATGTAATTAAGTCATGAGGGATGGAATCTCATCACTGCCTAAGTTCATTGTAATGGATTTACCTGGTGGGAGCCTAGGCAGGTGGGATGGCTGGAGAAGTCGGGTCCCTGGGTTCGAAGCCTTAGGGACTGTGCTTTTCTCTTTGAGTACCCTTGCTTCCTCTCTCTGTTTGCTTCCCCTCATCATGCCCTGAGATCCACAGACCCTGGCCTTACATGGAATGAACCTGAAATCTCCAAAAACTGTGAGCAAATAAATCTTTCTTCCTCCAAGTTGTGAAGCCAGTTGCTTTGGATTATAGCACTGAGAATTTTGACGGAGACATGTGATTTGAATTTAGAATAAAACCCAGAGTCACTTTTCCGTCACTCGAACTTGTGAAGCTCCATCTGGAGTCTGATATGTAATCCTTCTTCTTTTAGGCTTGACCCTAGAACCAACTAGTGTCTCTTAGCAGAGAAAATTTTAGCAGAATCAAGTGAGATTCACCTATGGCTTTATCTACACTGTCTTCTAGCTTTCCTATTCCATGGTAGGAGGTCTATTGTTTTTAATTTTTTAAAAGAGTTGATGTTTTCCCCATAAATGGCATTATGTGATGGGGAGTGAGACCTTGCTTGACAAGATAATTCACACTCGTGAGAAATATAAGCATATTATTTTGTATGGGAAAATCAAATTCATCTTGTACTTGGTACTAACATTATTATCTTCCAATGAGAGATTCCGCTTAAACTTTAAAAGTTTTCAAAATTAACATATAAATATATTATTCCCCATGATATACATATATGTATAATCAAATACAATAATTAACATCATAATAATAGTTAACATTCTGAACATATCCTCTGAAATCATAGCTGAAATTTTGTTTTGGTAAGGATATCCAATCAAATGAAGTAATCAATTGAATGAGTTTGTTCAGTACTTTGCAATTCAAGCCCTTGTTCAACTTCTGCCCTGTTGACCTCATTCTCTGTAAGTCAAACTCTTCATCTTGGGGGTACTCCTGGGGCTTCTGTTTCTGCTCACACATATTTTATTGGTCTGTCTCCTACTTCTCTTAGAGTTCTACAATCACACAATTTTACTCAACTTTATTAAGGTATAACTTATATACATTTGGCTTTTCACATCCACAGATTTAGCTAACTTTGGCTGGAGAATTTTCAAAAAAAATGGTGTCTGTCCTGAACACATACAGACTTTGTCTTGTCATTATTCTCTAAATAATACAGTAAAGCAACTATTTATAAAGTATTTACATAGTATTAGGTATTATAAATAATCTAGAGATGATTTACAGTACACAGATAAATGTACACAGGTTGTATGTTGTACTACAGTATTGGGGAGGGGAAGTACTAGCGATTGAACCCAGAGGCATTCTACCTCTGACATATACCACCAGCCCTTATTATTTTATTTTGAAACAAGGCCCTACTAAGTTGCTGAAGCTGGCCTCAAACCTGTAATCTTCCTGTCTCAACCTCCCAAGTACTGGGATTACAGGTGTGTGTCATCCTGCCTGTCTAAAGTATTTTCTAAGAGGCTTGAGCACCCACCAGGGTTTCCTGGAACCAGTGCCCCAGAGCCAACAATCAATGAGACATGAATATTTTATGAGTACAGTTTGACAAGTTCTGACAAACACATACAGTCATATAACTACTACCCCAGTCAAGATTGATAACAATTCTAATACCTTAGAAAAATTCCTATGATCTTTGCAGTCAATCTCCCAACCCCAGCCTCAGGTGACTCCTGAACTTCTTTCTTTTCCTAAAAATTAGATTCATCTTTTCTAGAGTCTCGTATAATGGAATCAAACCTATGTACACTTTTGTCTCTCCTTGTACTTAACATAACGTTTTGAGACTGAATCACATTCTCCTTACCAAACAGTGCTCCATTTTATGCCACAGATACATTTACTCCCATTCACCGGTTGGGATATGTAGGTAGTTTCCATTTGGGGCTATTGTGAATAAAACTGCTAAAAACATTTGTTTAGAGTCTTTATATAGACAAATGTTCTCATTACTCTTGAATAAAGACTTAGGAATGATATTTATTAGTTCTATGGTAACTCTATTTCCAGTTAGATATGAAGCCAAACACTATTTTCTGAATGGTTATGTGATTTTTTTCATTTCCACCAACAATGGGTAAGATTTCTAGTTGCTCTATGTTCTCAGCAATGGTTGATATCGTCGATCTCTTCAGTTTTAGCCTTTCTAGTGCACGTGCCATGGAAATTAGAGTAGTAAAGGGTGTTTCTTCAGGTAAGTCTTATTTCTGCTGGGATCAGGACACCACTAACCCATTATCTAATATGTATTTAAGAGGAGGACCATTGCAAAATGAATCCCATGATTTGAGGACACGAGCCATTCCTTCCAGGCTTGAGACACTCAAAATTTTAAGGAGCATAGGATTTTTTTGTTTATACAAGTAATTCATTAAATTACTGAGCAAAAGGAAACCTACCACAAAGTCCTGAACTATGCTGATGAGGAAACATGCTCTTTAGATGCGGTTATTCAGCCAGTCACCATTTCTACCCAGTTGAACTACATCATCTCCCATGTTTCTTCAAATATATATATATACATATGTTTATACTTCTGTTGAGAAATAAGCTTACTCAAAAATCCTCTTGGATGTTTTCAAGTGTCTAGCTTCCAGTCTGAGGAGAAAGCTACAAGTAGAAAGTCACAGAGACCCTGCCATAATTAATTCCTTAATTTTTTAAAGACTTCCAAAAGGTCTTTTGGCATTCTTCAGAATTGCCTAATCTGCCAGTTTAAAGCTACCAATTTAAAGGAGCATCCTGAACACACCCTATTCTCTTGGGACCATATTTCCCTCCATCTTTTTTTTTTCTCAAAAAGCACCACACCACAATATCAAACAGGACTTAACAATTTCAGTAGGGGACTTGGACTGTCCAAAGGACCAAACACAAACATGGCTTCAGCAAAGCGAGCTGGGTCGACTTTTCTAAAGGGTCGTTGGGGCCGGGTGCAGTGGGGCACGCCTGTAATCTCAGAACTTGGGAAGCTGAGGATTGCAGGTTCAAGACAGCCTCAGCAACTTAGCAAGATCTTGTTTCAAAATAAAAATTAAAAAGGGGCTGTAGGTATAGTTCAAGAAGGATTGCAGGTTCAAGGACAGCCTCAGCAACTTAGCAAGATCTTGTTTCAAAATAAAAATTAAAAAGGGGCTGTAGGTATAGTTCAGAGGTAGAATGCCCCTGGGTTCAATCCCCAGTACCAAAAAAAAAAAAGAAGAAGAAGAAGGAGGAGGAGGAGGAGGAGGAGGAGGAGGAGGTCATTGAGAACTTAGTGCTGTCAAGATACATAGCCCATATTCTAGTACAAAAGGAGGCAGAAAGGCGACTCCCACACCCCGAGACCCTGCATAGCTATAGATTATAAAATGGAGGTGTCTGTGAGTCACAGCCTTCAGGAAGTCCCCTTGCTGACTCCTCAGGCTGTCCTGTATAAGGCCAGGGTGGGTTAGTCTGAATATATATCAGAGATCACTGAACTAATGATTGCATAGCATGCTAGCATCTTATTGGGTACAGCTTGTGTAGTACAGATAGGCAGGCGCCCTCTTCAGTCTCCATAGGCCAGCATGAGCCAGTCTGGGGATTCCTGAACTCATGCCCATTATTCTTTCTATACTTAAATTTTGAAATATATCAAGCAGAGTAAAGTACAGCAATGAATACAATGAGCATGCTGTACTTGCTGCTCAGCTTCCACCAAATTTAAATATGTCTCATATTTGCTTCTCCTATTTTTTAAGAAATAAAATATTATAGATCTATTGGAAGCACCCAGAATTACCGTCTATATCCTATCCCGTTTTCTTGCTCAGAAGTTGCTTTGAATAAAGTTGCTTCGGAAGCCGTTGGGGATTTTCTGAAATGATTTCTCACTTCTGAGAATCACGTTTTACGTTTGCTCCATGCATATGTGTTCCCACACGATATATGATTATAGCATGCATCTTTAGCTTTACAGACAATGTCACATACATTTCTGCCTTGTGCTCCTCCTCTAAAGTTATGCTTCTGAAAGGTAACCAGGTGGGTGTGTGTAGTGTGGCTCATTCATCATTTCTGAATAATATTCCATTGTTTGGACGCATCACGCTTTGTTTATTCTCCCATTGATGGACATGCTGTTTATTTGCAGTATTGTGAACCATGCTGCGGTGGGCGTTTCTGTGCATGTCTTCCTCCGCACATGTTTGAGTTCTTCTCGCTGTCCGGGGTTGCTGGACTTCTTTTACCTCTGCTGAACTGAATGACACTAAGCAAATAAATAGGCGCCTCTAAGAAATAGTTTTCAGATGCCCTCAATTTGTAGATGACCTGGCCATCTTCCCCCTAGGAATGCTGCCTTTTATAGCTAGAATAACATTTTGAGAGATTTTCCAGGAACTACAGAGTGGCAAGCATTAATTTCTCTAAAGTTTTTTTTTTAAGTGTATGCACTGACTATAGCATTTAACTACTTTATTAGGTTATAATCCAAAAGGCACAAGATGCCATATAGTTATTTATTATATATTCAGATGTTCAATGCAAGAGAATAATGTCCCCTGGTTGTTTGGAGCTGTAAATCTATGAGTAGCAGCAAGGACCGTGTAATACTGGTGGGGTGGATGGAAGAAGGAAAAGAAAAACAAGAAGAGAAGAGAAGAAAGGAAGGAGAATAAGGTGTATTAGGATGGTCAGAGCTATAGTTACAAATAAACCTTGTCATGTAATGGTTCAACAGAATAAAATTTTATTCTTCTATCCTGTAACACTCCGGGGTGATTCTGAGCCAGTGAGGGTTGTAGTTTCTCTTCGCACAGTCTCTCTTTTGGGTCCCCAATTGCTGCTTCACCATCTTTATTACATGGCTCCCAAAGTGGACAGAGGTTGTCCTCTCGGCCAGCCAGGTGGAGAAAGAGCAAGAGAGATTGCAAATGGGAGGTCTGGGCTGAGATTGAGCCCATTGTCGACCACCATTCTGTGCATATGCCATGCGCTAGAAATGAGTCTCCAGACCGCATCCCACTGCAAAGGATACTGGGAAATGAGCGACCTGTGTGCCTAGAAAGAAGAGTAAATAGACCTTCCTGAAATGCTGGCTTTCCCTTGCATAGGAAAGGAGCTGGTATGGTTTTAATTGAAGTATTCACAGCGATTGTTTGTCAACATTAGAAAGAAGAGTTAACACTAAATAAGCTGGAAAACAATATGCAACTGGCAGCTAGACTCTCTCTCTCTCTCTCCGTCTCTCCCTCCCTCCCTCCTCCTTTCCTCCCTCTTCCCTCCCTTCCCCCTCTCTCCCTCCCTCCATCTCCCTCTCTCTCCCTCTCTCTGGTGGATCTGTGCATTTTTTTCTGCCTACATTTCATTCTCCTGTCCTTCTCTGATCACAGTGGATCCCCACTACTCAACCCACATGGTTTTGTGGGGATGGCCCAGGCAAAGAGAACTGGGCCTCCCAAAAAGCAGAATTGGAGGTAGTGGTTAGCATGCTGGAAGTTTTTTTTTTTTT
>PVLC010048159.1:0-10848 GCA_004027655.1 Graphiurus murinus
AAAGTACTTGCTTCTAAAGGAAATTGAAACACAGTTTGGGAAATAACAGGATTACCACATACTCTGCCCATCAGAAACTTTCGCAAAGTGGAGGGAAAATATAATCAACCACAGGCCCCAGGGGCATCAGAATTTGACCCCAGTTCTTGGCTCTTGGCACTCCCTTGGAATGTTAATGCTGGGACAGGCCCTTTGATTTGTTCTTGTAAACCTGGGTATGTTCTCCCCTGGAAGGAGTTCAAGTCTCTTGGAAAGTAAGAAGCAGCAGCAGCAGGTGGCAAACTCTGCTCTGTTGCAGGTAAACTACAGAACAGGAAAGACATAGTGGGAAGTCTTTTAAAAGGTGTTTTCTCAATGGGCTCCCCAAACAACAGAAGCAAAGTCTGCCAAGACCTTAGTTCAGTCTGATTTGTGTGGTTGTTTTCCCAACAATTCATGAAATCAGTCTCCCCCCCCCCCCCGGGGGGGTTGGGTTTTTTTTTTTTTTTTTTTTTTTTTTGGTACTGAAAGTTGGACCCAGAGATATTCTACCTCCAAGCTACACTGTTCCCCCCAGCCCTATTTTTAATTAATTAATTTATTTATTAAAGCCCAGAAGAACTAATACCTCTGAACTACATCTCCAACCCAATTTTATTATTTTTTTTTATTTTAATACCAGGTCTCACCAGGTTGCTGGGTCTTGAACTTGTGATTCGATTCTCTGGTGTCAGCTTCCCAAGAACCTGGATTACAGGTGTGCACCACAGTGTCCCACTGAAAGCAGTCTTTTGAGGACTCTTTCTGTATGTATATAAAGCAATTTGGCTCACTCTGGTGTTTTGAGTTTAATCATTCAAAAATGAAGATACTGAAATGCTGTTTTTCAACATTTTGTATTGAAGTGCAATACACAGAAGGAGAATATGAACAAACAGCTTGCTGAATATTAAGAAGGGGAAGACACCCAGGCAACTTCCCTCAATTTCAAATCACTGACCATCACTGTCCCCAAAGAACCTCAGAATTGCCTTTCAGTCAGTCAGTTCTCCTCTGCCTCCTGGCCCACACTCAGACAGGGCGGCCCCTACCTGGGAACCCTAGCAGTTCATTAATTAAGTTTTTATTTTGTGGTGCTGGGGATTGAACCTAGGGGGATTCTGCCTCTGAGCCTCACCCACAGCCCTGTTTTAGTAGTTTTTTTTTGTTTAGGAATTGGGCCTCCCTAAGTTGCTGGGATGACAGGCATGTGCCACCATACCCAGCTGCCTTTTTCTTTTTGGTTTTTGTGCTTTACGTACATGGAAAAGAAGCCATTTGCTCTTGTGTTTAGAGTCTTTCACTAGACATTATGTTTAGGATACTCAATCTCATTGTTGGATATAGTTATAGATTGTAACTTCTATTCTGTATTCATTCCGTTATTTGAACACACTGCATTGTGGGGAATTTCCACTCTCCCCTCCTCCTCTAGAGGGAGGCAGAGGGTCCTGGCCGGACCCAGGATGGAGTCTGCGGGTGGAAGGAGACCTTAAACACCATTTTAAAAATGATTGGATCCTGTCATTTCCCCTTTGTGAAAAGTCCCCTCCCCTACTACATAAAAGAATCCCCTCTGAGGACTATAAACGAGGAAGCCTCAGACACTCTCCTCCAGCTGTGTCCTTGTGGTGATGGGGCAAGCAATGCGCTCATCCCTCCCGGGAACCCCTCATGGCCAGGAGCCTGGGGCAGTAGGAGCTAGGAGCTCAGATATCGGACACTGGAGATGCTGGGGGACTAAGCGGGCTGGAGGTCGGGGGATCGAGTATCCTAGGCTGTGAGGGAAGACCGTCCCTTCACTGCATCTTTTATCTGTGTGTTTCTTAATGGGAATATGTGTAGACGGCAGTTTGGCACTAAGACACATAATACTACTCTGAGCATTAAGCTGTGTCGGGTTTTTTTTGGTAAAGATGTGTCTACAATTCCTAGTGAGGAAACCTGAGCAAAGATAGAAATAATAAAAGGGTGGAGAATACTCTAGAATTAACAAGAAGACCACTAGTGCAGCAGTGGTTTTGCACAAGAAAGTTGTGGAAAATTAAAGCAGGGCTTTGAATTTCAGATAAAAAATTTGCAAATTATTTTAAGGGCATAAGAAATCTTTGGTAGATCTAACCGTGAAACTGAGCATTGGCCATGTATTATTACTTAAGAGGCATTGCTTTGGCTGTTGTGCTGGAATGAATGCAGGAGAAAGAGCTAAAAGTAATGGATACAAATTAAGTTCACAATGCAAAAATTATACAGTATCTCAATGTGAAGAAAAAGAAGAAAAGTGATAATTATAGCCAGTGCTTGGTTTCCTGGGAAGCTAGTGAATTCTAAGCTTCAGGATTCCTCAGTTGAATCGACATCATCAAGGATCTGAGAAGGACCCAACTGATGTTTTTGCATAGTAATAGATTTTTTTTTAAATTAAAAGATGTCTTAATTACGAAAGCATAAGCTACAATTGTTCTACACTGGTTTCCCTCAATTTTACTTTGAATCAGTTGACTTTAGAGACTCAGGCATTAGGAGGATGCAGCTAAGAAATTATGCACAGGATGGTTTTAGGTTGAGATTAGTGGGGTATATTTTACAGTCATGATTGCATATAATTTAGCAAATGGTAGCTATGTAAGTGTAAGAAAGGCTTTTAGCAATATTTCTATTATACCTGGTCCAAGTCAACTGGGGTCATGACACAAAGATACAAGGGCTAAAGACGCTATATTGCCTGGCATCAGAAGGATAAACAAGACTGCAACATACAGAGAAAGCCGGGTGTGGTGAAACACACCTGTACTTAGTACTTGGGAGACTGAGAGGAGAATTTCAGGTTCGAAGCCAACCTCAGTAACTTAGTGAGGCCCTCAGAAACTTGGTGAGACCTGTTTCAAAATAAAACATAAAATAGGGCTGGGGGTATTGCCCAGAATTAGAACCACCCCTAGTTTCAGTCCCCAGTACAGCTAAGAAAACTAAAAGAAAAAAAAAAATCAAACTAACATGAGTAAATTTAAGAGTGTAATTTAATTTTATTGATGCCTAGTAAGAATGGAAGTTTCCATTTGCTCCTGTCACAAATGATATATGGACATCAGAGAAAATAACATAAAAGTCATGTTTTAAGATGAGAAGATTGACAAAAAACTAGTTTACAGTGTCTCAACTCAGTGTACTTAATATGAATCATGTCAAATCATATCTTTAACTCATTGGTTGTTTAGGAACATGTTTTATTTCTACGTATTTGAATATATGTCATGATCTCCCTAGCTTTTGATTTTTAGTTTCACGCCATTTTAATTAGAAAAGATAATTGGCCATTTCTATCTTCATAAATTTGGTAAGAATTGCTGTGTGACCCAACATAGGATCATCTACCCTAGAGAATGTTTCAAATGTAGTTGAGAAAAATGTGTATTCTGCTGCTGTGGGATGGGATGTTTGGGATATGACAGTTAGATGCATGTGATTTATGTGTCTAGATCATCTGTCCACTATTGAGAGTGTGGTATTGAAGTTCTCTACATTACATTCCTGCAGTCTATTTCTCTCTTCTGAACATATTACAATTGCTTTATACTGTGCATGGTGGCACATGTCTGTAATCCCAGGGTTTGGGAGGTTGAGACAGGAGGATCACAACAGGTTTGAGCCCAGCATGTGGTAATTTGATGCTGTTTCAAAACTATAAAAGTTAAAACAGAGGACTGGGGAGTAGCTTAGTCTTAGAACACGCCACTACTACACACAAAAAATTACTTTATATATTTACATGCTTTGATGTTGGGTGTGTATATATTTACAACTGCTATATCCTCTTGGTGAATTGATCTCCTTATCATATATAATGCCCTTCTTTTTCTTTTCTTTTTTTTTAGGTTTTTGACTTAGAGTCTATTTTGTCTGATATAGTTTTCCCTGCTCTGTTTTGATTTTCATTTGTATGGAATATTAATTTCCATCCTTTTATTTTCAATCTATGTGTGTTCTTCAAGGTGAAGTCAGTTTCTTGTATATGGCATATAGTTGGGTCCTTTTTTTTAAAAAAAAAAAGTCAGTCTATGCCTTTTGATTGTAGAATTTAATCCACTTATATTCAAAGTAATTGTTAATAAGTTAGGACTAGTTACTGCCATTTTATTTTTTAATTATTTGGTAGATCCTTTGCTTCTGCCTTCTTTTGCTGTCTTCCTTTGTACTTTGATGTGGTAATCATTTGAATCATTTCTTATTTGTAACACTATGGTAGGTTTTTACTCTGTGTTTATCATGAGGCTTATATAAAACATCTCATAATCAGTTGTGTGTGTGTGTGTGTGTGACACTGGGAATTGGACTCAGGGGAATACTACACAAGAGCTATACCCCAATCCCTTTTTATTATTTTTTATTTTGAAACAGGGTCTCACTAAGTTGCCGAGGTTGACTGCCAACCTATGATCCTCCTGCATCAACCTCCCAAGTACTGCGATTACAAGTATGCACCACCATACCTGGTTTTAATGAGCTATTTTAAAGTAATAATAAATTTTAAGGTAATAACAATTTTAATCACATACAAAAACTTCACACCTGTGCTCCCTCCTCCCAGTTGTATGATTTTTATGTCAAAAGTTTCATCTCTTTGTATTCTTTAACAATACATTGTAGCTATAGTTATTTTAATACTTTTTACCTTAAGCCCTTATGTTAGAGATAAAAATTGGTTACATATCACCACAACCACCACATTACTAGAGTGTTATGAATATGACTGTGCATTACTAATACCATTCAGCTTTGCACTTTCATATGTCTTGTTAATAATTAGCAGCCTTTTGTTTTAGATTTCAAAATCTTTCTTTAGCAATTCCTGTGAGGCAGGCTTAGTGGTGATGAAATCCCTTAGCTTTTTTTTGCCTAGGAAAGTTGTCTTTTTCTCAAGCACTTTCAAAGTACTGGAAACAAAGCACCATCAACCTAGAATTTTCCAGTGGGAAAAAAAAAGAAAACCTATAAAAACCAAAGCTTACAGTCTTTTCAGATATACAAAAGTAATTCAGCAGCAGAAGCAGCAGCAGATCTGCACTACAGAAATGATATGGGAAGAAATCAAGCAGAAGGAAAATGATACCACTTGGAAGTATAGATCTACACAAAGGAATTTAAAACATCAGAAATGGAAATTGTAGCTGTGACAGGATGGCATTGGAAAATTGCTCTAGTATTAATTTCAAAAATGTTAAAAGCAAACAGGCTCTGGGTGCTCTGCAAGTACTCAGGCAGGTAGAAGCGGCTATTTTGCCCTCTGCCCTTTGCCCTAATGTTTACTCTTAGTCAAGCCTTTAGCCTTAAAAATATGTAGAGACAATTAAAAACCCTAAGGTCACTTCAGAGCCATAAAAATAGCAAGAGCCTTAAGCCTTGCTCTTAGAGATCACCCATAGCTACAGTGGATGTAATTTGTGCCTCTATTTCCTTCCTATTCTCTGGGACCCAGAAAAGTAAACTCTGTGTGCTGCTTCAAAGCATCCATAGTTGATGAGCAACCAATATAGCCCAATAAAATAGGGGTAAAAGCAAGGTAGATCATTGACCTCTGCACTTAGTAAGCACACTGTCCGGAGACAAAGAGGTACCACATGGCTAAGGAATTATTGTAAATAGGTATTTAAATTTTATAATATCAAGTTCTAATTATAATAAACTTTAAAGTATGACATGATTGCAAAATTTCAATATTTAAAAATATTTGAGAACTGCTTCACAAATGTCCTTAGAGCAATGGGATATCTCATTCTATTTTTGTAGTAATTTTTTTCCAAATATTTGTGGAATATTTATTTATGCTTTGTAATTATACATCGTGCAGTTCAGAGTGATAGTATTAATTCTTTTCAATCAGTTCATGAGTCCATCAATGAATGAACATTAGTGAACACCTACTATATTCCAGGAAACATGTCAATAATGTAGGATCCAGAGATGAATAAAACTCACCTCATTATTTCAAGGAACTCACAAAATAAGGAACTACTCACTTTTGTAGAAGAGACAAACATGTACCAATAGCTTTAGGCATATATCCAAGAGTCCATGCATAAATATGGATACTGAGTTGTGGCTTGTCTGGCATTGTTTCTGCAGAACTAGAGATGACAAACTTTGTTGAACCTGTACCACTGCTTCTTTGCTCAAGATAGGTAGTTGTCACGTGGGAATAGGTAGCCAGCATCACCGTATCCTCTGATTTGTTAACTGTAAAGCCTACTGTTTTTCATAATTTGCAGGGAGACTAAATATATATATACTGTGGACAATGCAGTTCAAAGTTGCCTATTTGTAATGCTAAAGAAACAAAAGTGTGAAAAGTGCAATAATGAAAGTATGCTCAAGTAGAAAGAAGGTCAGATTCTTGAAAGAGGAGACTATGTTTTATGTTTATTCTCCTAATCCTAATGAAGTTAGTTCAAGTTCAGTTTAAGAGGTGTCTGTAATAGTTGCTGAATCAAACTGAAAATAATCACAGTGGGCTGAAAATTCCTATTTTACGTGAATTAAATACTTTTAAATGTAATTATAACACGAATTAGGTAGTCATTAAATATTTTCTCTATCTTATTGGATACCTAAAGTTTTCCTTTTTCTGTTGCTTCCTTCTTCCGATTTTTAAAAATTTACTCATATCTAAAACAAGAAAACCAGGAATACATTAAGAATTATTCTTTATAAAACTGATATTAAAAATCATTCACTAGCCGGGAGTGGTGGCACACGCTTGTAATCCCAGCATTTGGGAGGTTGAGACCAGAGGATCCGGGTTCGCGGCCAGCCTCAGCTACCTAGTGAGGCACTCCGCAACTCAGTGAGACTTGGTTTCAAAATAAAGAATAAAAAATAGGGCTGGGGGTATAGCTCGGAGGTAGAATGCCTCTGAGTTCAATCCCCAGTACTGCAAAAAAAAAAAAAAAAAAAAAAATTAAAAAAAAATCATTCACTATAGCCAAGATAGAGAAGCAACCTAAAAAGAAAAGGTGTACACGTACACACACACACACACACACACACACACACACAGAATATCATTCATCCATAAAAGAAGGAAGTCCTGCTATTTGCAACAACATGTGAAGATTGTGCCATATGAAAGAAATCAGACACAGAAAGATAAATCCTGAATGATCTCACTAACATGTGGAAACTAAAATGGTTTAAACTCATAGGAACAGGGTGTCAGAGGGTGGTTACTAGGAGTCAGAGGGTGGGAGAAATAGAAAAATGTTGTTCAAAAGGTACAAACCTATAGTTACAAATAAAATTTGGAAACTTAATGTACAGCATGGTAACTATAGTTGAAAATGATGTGTCATCTACTTGAAATTTGGCCAGACAATACAATACATCTTAAGTACTCTTGGTCCATGTGCCCATGCACAGGTGTTTTTCTCTCTCTCTCTCCCTCCCTCTGTCTGTCTCCCTCTGTCTGTCTCTCTCTCCCCCCCACCTCCTTCATACACATGACCCACAAAGACAATTGTGCGAGGTGATGGATGTGTTCATTAGCTTGACTGCAGAAATTATATCACAGTGTTTATATCAAAACATCACTTTGTACACCTTGAGTATGTAATAAAAGTTTAATCAATCATACATTAATAAAGCATACATTAATAAAAATACGGGTGTTTGATTTAATGTGCTGGAGAATCAGTCCAGTGGGTAATTGAATGCTCTTTGAGTTGGCAGGTCGGTGGTTCCCACAACACACTGTTCACAGCAAACTTGTAACATTAGTTGTTGCAGTGAATATCAGGATCTTGAGGGGATATGAAACATTGCCTCCTGGGGAAATGAGCACTGTCACATGCATGTGAACGCATGTTCTAAATCACTCTTTGCTATAGAAGAAACAAGTCCACAGTGCTGAAGAGATCACTTCATTTTTGGTCAGAACCTTTTGTCTGAAATGTTTCTCCACTATAAACTTGCTTCTTTATAAGTTTCCCTCTAGTGGTTGTGTGTGTGTGTATATATATATGAAGTCAGTTCAATTTAATAGGTATCTGAATAGTTGCTGAATCAAACTGAAAATAATCACAGTGGCCCGAAAATTCCTATTTTTTGTGAATTAAATACTTTTAATTGTAATTATAACACTAATTAGGCAGTCATTAGATATTTTCTCTATCTTATTGGATACCTAAAGTTTTCCTTTTTCTGTTGTCTCCCTCTTCCGATTTTTAAAATTTACTCATATCTAAAACAAGAAAACCAGGAATATATACATATTATATACATATATAATATATATTATTAGAATATATATATATTCTAAGTTCTCCTAACAGATTCATATTATTTTAAGAAATTAAGTATACTTCAATACCTCTTTGTGAATTTGTTTTCATTGTTACATATGCTATATTGCTATATTTCAGGAGTTTAGTGGGGAATGGTGGCATATGCCTGTAACCCCAGTTCTTGGGAGGCTGAGACAGGAGGATCTTAGGTTTGAGGCCAGCCTCAGCAATCTAGGAGACCTTCAGAAACTTAGTGAGACACTGTTTCAAAATAAAAAAAGAAAAAGGGTTATTAGTGTCAATCAGAGGTAGAATGCCTCTGGATTCAGTTCCTAGTTACAAAAAGAAAAGTTTTCTTGTGTTAGGAATCCATATATATCATTATTTTAAAATATTTCTTTTTGGATAGATAAGAAATAAGTAGTAATTGCTTATAGTTACTTCTGAAAGGTATGACTTAGTTTGTTTTTTTTTTTTTTTATATGCTTCTAAGGATGGTGATAATGTCTCTTCCATGTCCCATGAAAGAGTCTCAGCCTCAGCAACTATGCAGACAACTGTCAGAAAGCCAGGAGAACAACGATGAGAGAAAAGGACTGTAGTCGTTACATCTAATTTCTTGCCAGAGATATTTTATGAATATGGCAGAGTCTTTTGGTTTGCCAAGTTTGAATGTGGGTTTTAAGCATGCCACCAGGCTCAAAGATGCTGAATCATACATCAACACAAATTTTGATTAATGAATAAGAATGAATTAAACAATATTTCAAAAATAAAACTGAGAATGAGGTCAACACAAAATTCTGCATGTAATTGTGCATTTTAATTATATCGATGATTTGAGCTCTACTATCTTTCACATCTTGGATACTCCAGGTGACCATCATTACACATGGTTCGAAATGGCTGAGATGATGTTCTATGAAATCCCCATTTACATACAAATTCAACGGTATCCCCTGATACGGCATAAAGCTTTTGTCTTTCTAGCCATCTTAAGGTTATGTTATATTTTTCCATAATTTCTTTTGATATTACACATGCATCTGAAAGAAAAAAATGACCATAAATTACTAAGTATGAACATCTTCTACAAAGTCTTTCAGTATTATATAATGATTCAGAAATTCTTTCACAAAATACTTTCAAAACAAACTAAAATATATATAGAGTTGACCAGGCATGATGGCACAAGCCTGTAATTCCAGGACTTGGGAGACTGAGACAGGAAGATCACAGGTTTGAGGACAACCTCAGCAAGTTGTCAAGACTCTCAGCACCTAGCGAGACCCGGTTTCAAAACAAAAAAATAAAAAAGGGCTGGAGGTGTAGTTCAGAGGTAGAATGCCCCTGGGCTCAATCTCTAGTGCCACATATACAATATATATATATATATATATATATATATATATATATATTTATGTATAATTTCTCTCTCAATATACATATATAGTATTATGTTAATATATATTATGATACATAGTATTTCTCTCACACTATATATAGATTATATATAGTAAGTGTATAGTGATATTATAATATGTAGTGTGTATATCACTTATCAAACCTTATATAATAAATTTTTACATAATTTACCATTTTAATTTTCTCTATATATAGTTAAAATGATAAATGAGATAAAAAATGGTAAATGATATAAAAATTAGTTGTTTAATGTGTAATAAGTGTTATCATTCATAATATCAACTACCACATTAAGAGCTTGGCATTTTCAAATCTTTGATGAAGATGTTGATCAAAGGCTACAAATTTTCATTTATAAGATATTCAAGGTCTGGGACTCTAACATATAGCATAGTGACTATAGTTAATAATACTGTTTTGTTTACTGCAAATTTGCAAAAAGATTTGAAGTTTCTCATCACACACACAGTAACTATAGATAGCGATAACTGTGTAATATTTTGATTGTACTAATTATTTTATTATAAATATATAAAATCATCACATTGGCCAAATGAAGGGCCAAAAAGAAAAAACAACAACAACAACAACAAAAAAAACATATCTGTGGCTCCAGCCACATGCTCAGCCTTAGGATTGTACAACCATGAAAGAGACAGAGACAAATGCCCCTGCCCCTGCTGCCACGTCACCTGTGCCATTCCCGCCATCACCCTGCCCCACACAGTCCCTGGACATCACTGCTGTCAGGGCTGGATGTGAGTGGCAGAAGAGGTGCTGCAGTCACCTCCCACCTCCAAGGGCAGCATGAGGTCTCCCAAGACACTGACTAGCCAAGGGAGAAGAGCTTCAGGCTGCTCACCACTGCTGGGGCTGTCAGAGTCAGACACTCTTGAGGGTGGCACAGCTGGCATCAAAAATGCCAGCGGAAGCCGGGCGTGGTGGCGCACGCTTGTAATCCCAGCATTCGGGAGGCTGAGACCAGAGGATCCGGGTTCGCGGACAGCCTCAGCTACCTAGTGAGACACTCCGCAACTTAGTGAGACTCGGTTTCAAAATAAAGAATAAAAAATAGGGCTGGGGGTATAGCTCGGAGGTAGAATGCCCCTGAGTTCAACTCCCAGTACTG
>PVLC010048160.1:0-10846 GCA_004027655.1 Graphiurus murinus
GACAGTCCCATGCTCAGGTCTGTGAGGGCCAGCATGGCCAGGAAGTAGAACATGGGCTGGTGCAGGCTTGGCTCAGTCCGGATCACATGGAGCACCATGCAGTTTCCCAGGAACACCATGGCATAGATGGAGGAGAAAGGGATGGCGAGCCAGAGATAGTCCAGTTCTAGGCCAGGAAAACCAGTGAGAACAAATTGGGAATTGTTGGAGTTTGAGATGGAGATAGTAGACATTAATAGAAGATTAAAATAATCCAAGAGAATTATAATAAGTTACATGGAGTTGTAATGCTACAATTTCCAGTGATGCTTATCTTTTTTGGAGAAGAAAATAGAATCTAATATGATTTCCATAAACAGCAAAATAGCCACCCAATTCTTTATGCTTTAAGGCTAAAACCTGTCATCTACACATGGAAATCATATTGTAACTGCTGAGGGATACCAGAAAATTAGGGAGTTTTATGCAGAAGAAATAATGGTAATGAGCACATGAGATTTATTTTGCAGGCTGGGCTCCTGGGATGCTGTGTTTAATCTCATTGAAAATTGCTTGTGATAACAAAGAGAAGTGCTGCCATGGCTGGCATCACCCCCAAGAGAATGTGAAATACTTAGGTTTTTTGTTTTTCTCTTTGATACTAAAGCTTTGATTTTCACTTCATCTCATTGGCCATATGATAGTAAAGGAAATGGGTGCTTGAAATAATTTAATTTTTTAGAACATAAAATTTAGATAATTGTAACTAAACTAAACAAATTAGGTGAAATTTGGACTCTTGACATTCATTTCTCTCTGTGTATTATTATTTCTCATCATTTCTGTAGGAAGATCTTCTTTTAACATTTCTTAAAGAGCATATATCCTGATAAACCATTCTGATTTGTCTCAGAAGTTTTTATTTATGAAAGATTTTTTTGTTTATAAAATTCAAATGAATGCTTTTATTTTGCTACTTCTTTTTCCTTTTTCTTCTTCCTGTTTTTTCCTAGAACTTCAAATATATCACTTCATTATTCCTATTTTGCATAATTTATTAAAGAGGTATCCTATATATAGTTCATATCTTTGTTAGTTTCTCTGGAGTATACTCTCATACCTAGATTTCTTGAATATCTTTTTATTTTGTTTCTAAAACTTTCATATAAGAAACGTTGGTTTGTGGTTTTTGCATTTATTGTAATATTTGTCCTTTATATGCTTTCTGTTTTTTTATATATTGAAAATTCTTTCCATTAATTTTGAATAAAATTGGATATTTTCTCAAATATATCTTCTGCCCCATTTACTCATTCTGTGTCTCTCGATTCTAATTCTTCTACTTGTCGTCCTCTTAATTCTCCATCTCCTACTTCTTTTCTCCTTATTTTTCTTCAATAGCAGTATCTCAAGTATACTAAGGCTTTTCTTTGTGAATTTCTTTCAAAGACAATCTCTATATCTTATTATTTTATTTTGTATTTTGTTCCTGGAATTATTTGATTTTTCTTATTGGAATTTGCTGTCAGATCCAAAATCTGTATGATATCTTAGTATTTTTCTGATGACCTCTTTATCACTTGGGAATAAATTTTGCCTTGACCTGGTGCATTTTATGTGACAATATCAAGGCCAATTTTCTTCTTTTACAGATCATAACATGACAATATTTACAAATTAGAATTTGATAGTATATGATTTTTCTGTACAAATAAAGTTTATTACAACAATTATCTTTTTAAATTGTTTTATCAAGTAAAATTTTCCCAACTTCAAATTTCAGTTGTAGACATTCATTAAAATTGATTAATGTACCAGTGTTTATCTCATATATGCGTTTTAATTTGACAGCTGTCAGTTGCTTTGCCCTAGTTGATCACTGTTTCCTTAAGAGTAAGAAAACTTAGTTATTAATATTTGATCTGAAATAGTAAATATGTCTTTAATTGCTTTCTACTTGACATCTTGACTTAATAAATAGATGCTTCTGGTTAAAGGCACAAAAATATAGTCAAAATATAGTGAATTTTTCTATTTATTATTATTGAAAACAAAATTCATATCCAAATAATAATTTGTAACTGATTACACACACATTGCATACATTACATTACTGAAAATCTGTTGTCTTTCTAGTGTGATTGTGTGTAAGCCTAATACTAAGTAAGTGTGTGTGTATGTGATGTGTGTGTGTGATGTGTGCATACGTGTGCAATACGTATGTATGTTTATTTGACCAAGGGGCAACAAAAATCAGACACAGGGCAGTGGGGACAGAGAGAGAAACAGAGAAAGTGAACAAGATAGAAAAGAGAAGTGAAATCTGAGATAATCCGTTTAGGAAGTCTTTCTGTGCATTCCTGGATTACTTAATTGCTTGTAAGTAAAAGAGTATGCCTGAAAAATTCTATATGAAATTACAATTAAGCTGGAATTTATGATGCATGCCTGTAATACCAATACTTTGGTAAAAATAGCAAATCTTAATATTTTAGCTTCTAATTAAAATATTAATTTTCATGAAAATATTTTAATTAAAATAAACTCAAAAATTAAAATTATATCCATCACTATTCTCCCTTTAGCTGGGTGTATTGGTGAATACTTGTAATCCCCATGCTTGGGAAGCTGAGACAAGAGGATCTCAAGTTGAAGAGCAGTCTCAGCAACATAGTGAGACTTGTAGCAACCTAGTGAGATCCTGTTTCAAAACAAAAATTATGAAAAGGGTTGGAGGTATCCAGTACCACACACATAAAAACAAACAAACAAACAAACAAACAAACAATCTTCCTTTCAAGACGAGATACATATCTTTAACATTATATCATTTCATTCATTCTACATGTATTCTCATTGTTTTTCATTAAATATTATACACAAATTATCATACTATGTAAATTATTATCCAAAAATTTGTTAAAATCTAATACAATTACCACAAGCAGCAAAATATAGACCTGATTCTCTATTCTTTTGAATAAAACCTGCTGTATAGAAATTGAACTTCTAGTGTGAATGATGAGATATGCTAGGAAATTAAGATGTGTTATGCAGAAATAGTGCTGCTAATGGAAATATGTGTTTTATATTGTTGTCTAGATTTCTGGGGTCTCTCCTAATCTAGAGGAAAAATTACAAAGTCACAGGTGTGTTGCCACAAATGCCATAATCCTCAGAAGAATGTGAAATAGAGCATTTTTCTCTTTTGGTACAAAACTATGACTTTATTTTTATACTTTTATTGGTGCGTTATAGTCTCGCATCATAATGTAGTTCACAGGGATAGTGACATACATGTACACAGCACTTGGTGAGCTTTCCTCTAGCTCCCTCCCCCTCTGCCCTTTCCCCACACAGGATATTGAGATTGGCAGTGGTATTCTCACAATTTTGGGTCACCAAATCATTAAGAAATGGGCTTTTTACAGCCAGGCACGGAGGCGCACGTTTTTAATCCCAGCATTTGGGAGGCTGAGACAGGAGGATCCGGGTTCGAGGCCAGCCTCAGTTACATAGTGAGGCTCTCTGCAACTTAGTGAGACCCTGTTTCAAAATAAAGAATTAAAAATAGGGCTAGGGGTATAGCTCGGAGGTAGAATGCCCCTGAGTTCAATCCCCAGGACCACAAAAAAAAAAAAAAAAAAAGCAAAAGAAATGGGCTTTTTAAAGTAATCTAACTTTGTAGAACATGAAAGTTAAAAAGAGATACTAAACAAACCAGTTGCAACCTGAACTTTATTAGATTCCCTGTATCTTTGGCCCTGTCTATGTTAGTTATGTATTAAAGATGTTGTTTATTTTTCTTCTCTATTTTCATCCATGTCTTTAACCTCTATGAGATATCTCAGTTTTCTGAATTACAAAATTTTTATCTCTTATATCTTTTATATATGAAGCAATATAATTAGCATGAAATTTATACTGGAATTTCATACATATTTATGCTATCTATTTTATCTATAGTTGTGTTAGCTATCAAAAACTAGAAAAATAATTATTTTAAGAATACCACATTCTTAAATAATCAGTAGTCATCAAGAGAGAATATCTGGATCTAGCCTCCTGTAGATTGTAGCAGCACCCAACCATTTCAAAACTTCTTCATAATTATAAAGCAGCATGACATGAGTCTCTGGTTAAAAGTATGTATGAATTACTAGAGAGTTTAAGAATATTTCTAGGATTTCATAATACAAATGGAGCTCTATAAAAGACTAATAAAATAATTTGTATGGTTGGGTAATAGAAAATTCTTTTTAAGAGAGAAGTATTTTCTGACAGAATTAATTACTTCCCAGTAATCATAGGGAAATACTTAAATATGAAGAAAAATATAAAGTACTTTGTTATCATCTTCAGAATGCAATTGATTTCCTGGATAGTGGACATGGGGAGGGAAATTAGTTTGTCTAATAAAGATGAAAAATGAAGCTGGACATGGTGGTCCACTCTTGTGATACCAGTTTTTGGAAGGCTGAGATAGGAGGATATCAGTTTAGCAGCCAACCTCAGCAATTTAGCAAGGCCTTCCGCAACTTAGTGAGACTCTTTCAAAATAAAAAATAAGCCGGGCATGGTGGCACATGCTTGTAATCCCAGTATTTGGGAGGCTGAGACCAGAGGATCTGTGTTCTCGGCCAGCCCCAGCTAATTAGTGAGGACCTCAGCAACTTAGTGAGACCCTGTTTCAAAATAAAGAATAAAAATAGGGCTGGGAGGGTAGCTTGGAGGTAGAATGCCCCTGGGTTCAATCCCCAGTACAACAAATAAATAAGTAAATAAATAAAATAAAAAATAAAATGGGGCTGAATGTGTAGCTCAGAGGTAGAATGTACCTGTATTCAATCCCCAGTACCACAACAAATAAAATATGAAAAATGAACTTTAAATTGAATTATATAAGATGTGATTTTTTTCTTTTTTCAGTTTGGGAATTCTTTATTATGTTGAACTGAAGAGCCACTGATAATTAGTATAATCCAATTAAACAGAAGAGGAGCAGTAAGGCAGCATTTTAAACAAACCAAAACACATAAAACATTGTAAGTCTGGTTACAAGCTTAAAAAAATGACCCAGACAAGGATATTTGCTATTAAGAAATACCCTTGTGACCTGGGTGCATTATACAATGCCACAAGTTTGCGAATTTACACAAGGGCCAAGGGAGGACATGAGTTGCCTTTGGTGTGGGGCCAAAGGTTAACTGTTTATGCTGTAGCAGAGCAGAAGGGGCTGGGAAGAGAAGGTCTTAAAGGTGACAGTTGATGAGCCCAGGCCAGAATGGCATGATTTTGTGAATCAGCCTAGGCTGGGTCAGTTCCAGTGTCTGTAAGGGCATGTTTACCTGTGCTGTTGAGGTGAGAGCAGCGATTTAGTTCTTTGGGGGAGGTGAAGGGGTAGCCAATGAAATACAAAATAGCCAGCATCCCAAGTTCTTCAACCACAGCAAAAATAAAAGTGATCAGGCCTCTCAGCAGTATTACCCAGGCAGTAGCAGCTGAAGTGCCATCCATTTCCA
The DNA here is from genome assembly GCA_004027655.1 of Graphiurus murinus. Taxonomy (NCBI): domain Eukaryota; kingdom Metazoa; phylum Chordata; class Mammalia; order Rodentia; family Gliridae; genus Graphiurus; species Graphiurus murinus. The sequence continues at coordinate 5,502 of PVLC010048160.1, forward strand.
GACAGTGTTATGCAAGAGTCAGCTCCCCTGGCCTGGCTCAGGGGCTTAGAGTTGTGATAATCTGTGATGTTTACAATGGGTCCAGTGAAAAGGAATTGCCATTTTTTGCTTCATTAAGAGCTCTTGCAAAGAATATTAAATCTCGAGGTAACAAAATAATTGAATATACAATGCATTTGGGTCTTTGTACCTAATATATTATTTATCACATTAACAAAAATTACATCGTTCATTACCTATTTCTTGGATCTGAAGTTTTTATTCATGGTAATTCATGTCAAGAACAAATATGTCTTTATTTTACATATCACTAAGAAACATCCAGTTTCTTTTTTTTTTTTTTTTTTTTTTTTTTTTTTTGCGGTACTAGGGATTGAACTCAGGGGCATTCTACCTCCGAGCTACACCCCCAGTTCTATTTTTTATTCTTTATTTTGAAACCGAGTCTCACTAAGTTGCAGTCTCACTAGGTAGCTGAGGCTGGCCACGAACCCGGATCCTCCAGTCTCAGCCTCCCGAATGCTGGGATTACAAGCATGCGCCACCACGCCCGGCCATTTAGTTTTTGATGTGAACTTTTCCAGGAAATTTCTCTGTGCCTATGTAGTTTTTAAGAATGTCATCTTGTGCTATGATGTCAATATCCTGCTTTATTTCCATTTTGGTTTTTGTAAACCAAGGAAAGCAGGACTTTGTTAAAAAGATTGCTGTTTCCTCTTATTATCTGCATCACAATATTTACAGCTGAGGAAACATTATTTTAACTGAAGTGTAAATGTTTAACAATGGGAAATTATACAGTCCACTTAAGAATTTACAAAAAATGTTTATAAGATTGACATTTAATAAATAAATCACTAAGAAAAACTCCTTTCAAAGCAGGCTTAGGGACATCACTTGCATCCTTTGCACAAATTTTGTTAAGAAAAAGCCACATCTAAAAGTCCAATCTGGGGTTGTGCCATGGCTCCCAGTTCTAAGTCCGGCATGCTGGCCTATCCTTGGCTCAGGGTTTCTCACCATGGCTTTCAAATTCTACCTCCAAAGCATGGACTTGACTAAGAGCTGAGACATGAAAACTACTACAAAGAACACTTCTGAGGAAACTCTGTATTCATGGATGGAGAAACTTCGGCAGTGTGAAGTCACCTTGTGAGATGGCTTCTTTGCAAAGGAAAAGACTGCAGACAATGATTCTCAGCTCTGAAAAAGAGGAGAAACTGAAAAGAGATCAAGCAAGCTTTGATGTCTGATTTTAAACAACAACAACAAAAAAACTCGAAAAAGAGGCTCAGAAGAACTTGGATCTTTTTTACAAAATAAATAGCACTAATTTTTTCAAAGATAGACATTGATAGACCAGAGAGTTTGAGGAGCTAAGATCATATAGGGAAGTAAGCTAATATTTCCTCTTATCCTAGTTCTTCATTTAAGATATGTAGAATAGGTGTGCTTTACCGCATTCCTATAAGGAATCTGAAGTAGAAAATTTATAAAGCCTAGCAAAATGCTTGGCACCTTAGGATAGAATTACACTGGTCTCAAGTAGTTTTAAAATTTCTGGGGTGTTTATTCTATAGGAGAGAGAATGTTAGTGGTGGTTCTCTATTTCTTTAGGGCTAACCTGAAAGCTGTAAATATTAAATTTTTATGCTGAGTGGCCTTCAGTAACAGTGGTCTTCAGTGAATGAAAGTAATAATAGTAGTAGATAATGAATATTGGCCCTTTTCTAAGAACTTTACCTATGTTCTTTCATTTAAACTTATAGTACTCTGACATATAATAGTAGTATCCCCACTAGCAGGTGAAATTGATGCACAGACCTGTTTAAATGATTTACCCAAATGATAAAATACAGGGGCAGAAGAGGATTTGGGATTTGAGTGCAAATAGGTTAGTTCCAGAAACTGTTCAGTAAGTCAGTATGCTGATTTTTTTTTCTGTAACAAACTACTGTGTAAGACAATGATAAATGAAGTTCCAGTATTAACTTTGGTTTATTTTCTTGTTTATTGTCTGCTCCATGGGGTGAGAGACTTTGTGGACTTTTTAGTTTTGTTTGTTTCTTCATTATGCAAATGTAATATATGGTAATTTAGGGTTCTCCTTCCTCAGTATGCTTGAAGCTGGTTATGGGGTAGGGAACTGTTTATCCCTGCTTTTACAAGAATTTCTTTGCCTTGGCCTGTGATTTTTCTCCAAGAGCAAGAAGTTGAATATGTTAAGGTTGGTACATCATCCATGTGTTTGCCTGTTTCCATTAAAATTTTGACCTTGCTTCTATAAAAAATAATAAATAAATAAATATATAAATAATAAATGCACTCTGTTAGGAAATGAGCAAACCAAATGAATACATAACCCAGGTAGGTGTTCTAAGAGAGATTCATGTAGTGGTATCCATTAGGAGTAACTGCAAAAATACCATCTGTGGGAGTATTAATCTAAATCTTTTACCTGGTGACAATTTTTTGTGTGTGAAGTCTAAGAATTTTGAATTGCCTGCAAAATCTTTTTTTAAAGCTATTTCCATCCTTAGCAAAGCGTGCAGCTTCAATTCTTGCAAAAAGTCCCATATCATCATAGCACTCAGCAGAAGGACCATGAGATTGACCATGTCCTTGCCTGCAATGTCTGGGGCAGTTCTGTGAACCGACTCAAGATGGCAACCCCGTTGGCTCCAATGTTGCTACTTGAGGTTATACCAACACCTCCAGTCAGTCCTGCAGACAGATCACTAAGGATATCTCTGTACAAATTTGCCATAACAAGAACATCAAATTGAGATGGATCTGGTACAACGTTCAAACATACTGTATAGAGGTACAGCTCATTAAATTTGATATCTTTACAGTTTTCTGCAACTTCCCTGCATTTTTGCAGAAAAAGTCCACCTGATGTTCACATTATGTTGCCTTTGTGCACTGCTGTGATGTTGTTCAGGTGATTTTCAGGGCATACTCAGAAGCAAACTCAGCAATGTGCTTGCTTGCCTCCTCAGTGATGAGCTTGATGCTTTGCATGACTCCGTCAATGATCACATGCTCAATTCCACTATAGTCCCCTTCTGTATTCTCTCAAATGGTGACAATATTTACCTCAGTGTAAGGAGTTTTATAACCTTCAATTGAAACACAAGGTCAAGCACTGGAATAAAGGTCAAATGTTTGCCACAGCAGCAAATTCACAGATGGGTGAACAGATGCTATTGGGGTCTTTAAAGGGCCTTTCAAGTCCATCTTGTTTTTATCCTTGGACTATTTGGCTTCTGGAGGGATCATCCAGTTTCCTTCTGGTCCTTGAATAACAGTGACATTCCCTTTTCCCACTGAATAGGTGCTTTGGCAGTTTTGATAATCTTCATAACTGCAACTGAAATTTCTGGACTAATTCCATCTCCTGGGATTAAAGCTACTGTCCGAGCACCACAAGCAAAACCTCTGGTCACCTGTTTTGGCTTGTGGTTTGCACCCAGAAGCCATGAGATCTTGGATATCCATGCAGACTCCAGCCATCGCATCTGCTCCTCTCACCTCAGAGTAATTTGTTTTCTTAATAAGGATTCAATAAAAATATTAATGATTAATTCAATGAACTTTTAGTAACATGGTTAAGAAAAGCCACTTGGCCAATATCAAAATATTGAATCATCCAAGGTAGAAGAAAAAATAAATGTCAGTTTTTCTTTCTGAGAAACCTTTCCAAGCCTATGAACACAGAATAAACCTTTTCTTCCCAAGATATTTTAGTAATGTTCCTAACGGATATTAAGTAGGAAACATTTTTCAATGAATATTTCTTCACTATAAGAAATCTGTGATTTAATATACTTCATGTTCATTTCCATTGAAATATACAACACAACCAAAGGAGATGGTCAATAAACATTTATTGAACACCGTATAAATTAACTATAGTGAAGTATGTAGCTTTTCTAATAATTCATGTTTTTCTTTTTTGTTTGTTTTTGGTACTGGGATTGAATCCAAAGGCATTCTACCTTTGAGCTACATCTTCACCTCATTTTTAAAATTTATTATTTTGAGCCGGGCGTGGTGGTGCACGCTTGTAATCCCAGCATTCAGGAGGCTGAGACCGGAGGATCCGGGTTCACGACCAGCCTCAGCTACCTAGTGAGGCACTCTGCAACTTAGTGAGACTCGGTTTCAAAATAAAGAATAAAAAATAGGGCTGGGGGTATAGCTTGGAGGTAGAATGCCCCTGAGTTCAATCCCCAGTACCGAAAAAAAATAAATAAATAAATAAAATTTATTATTTTGAAACATGAACTTGTTAAGTAGCTAAGGGACACGCTAAGTTGCCTTGAACCTATGATTCTTTCCATCTCAGTCTCCCAAGTACTGGGATTACAAGTGTGTGCCACCATGCCTGGCTTAATCCATGTTTTTTAAATCCTCATTACATGTTCTGAGTTAAAAATCACCATAAATTCATGAATCATTGATCCTCCTTTCCAACATAATATGATTATCTTCAAATTTCTCTAAAATACAGTATGGAGGTTCCTCAAAAAATAATAAAAAAGCCTAAGATAATATTTGTTCTTTTAGTAATTATTTCAAGGGATTTAGACACAACATTGATATTTTACATAATGGATTGATACAAAAATAACATCACTCAATTTGCAATAATGAAGTACAGATTTAACTATGAAGTTCACTTCATACATTAATATGATTCTCAATCCATTTTATATGCATATTGTGATATATAAAATTGATTGCAAAATATTACACATGTGAATCTCACAAAAATTTATAAACTATAAAACATCATTAAATTTCAAGTTAGTATATCTATTTTGAATTACTTACTGACTCTCACCCTCTTTAACTCGTTCACCTGTAAATGCATTCACATTGCATCTCAAGACTTAGGCTCCTTTCAAGGAGAACAACCTCTGGACTCTCCTTCGGATCTGCTGGGTCTTGATACTGTAAATAATGGGGTTCATCAAGGGTGGGAAAAGGATGTAGATGTTGCCCATGAGGACATGAACTAGTGGTGAAAGGTGTTTTCCAAAGCGATGAACCATGGTCAGACCAATGATTGGGATGTAGAAAACCAAAACAGCACAGATGTGAGATACACAGGTCTGCAAGGACTTGAGTCTCTCCTCCGGGGATGCAATGGCTAAAACAGTGTGAAGGATCATGATATAGGAAATGAGGATGAGCACTGCATCCAACAGCAGGTTGATGATCACCAGAATCAGAGCGTAGATGCTGTTGAAACGGATGTCTGAGCAGGCTATTCGAAGTAAGTCTTGGTGCAGGCAGAAAGAGTGAGAGAGGATATGAGGACGGCAATAGTTTAAGAA
>PVLC010048161.1:0-10846 GCA_004027655.1 Graphiurus murinus
AAAAAAAAAAAAAAAAAGAAACTGAGCCGAGCGTGGTGGCGCAGGCTTGTAATCCCAGCATTCGGGAGGCTGAGACCGGAGGATCCGGGTTCGCGACCAGCCTCAGCTACCTAGTGAGGCACTCGCAACTTAGTGAGACTCGGTTTCAAAATAAAGAATATAGCTCGGAGGTAGAATGCCCCTGAGTTCAATTCCCAGTACCGCAAAAAAAAAAAAAAAAAGAGAAACTGGGGGCATTCGGGCATTCTACCTCCGAGTTACACCCCAGCCTTATTTTTTATTCTTTTTTTTTTTTTTTTGCAGTACTGGGGATGGAACCCAGGGGCATTCTGCCTCTGAGTTACACCCCCAGCCCTATTTTTTATTCTTTATTTGGAAACAGGGTCTCAGTAAGTTGTGGAGTGCCTCACTAAGAGGCTGAGGCTGGCTGCGAACCTGGATCCTCCACTCTCAGCCTCCCAAGTACTGGGATTACAAGCATGCGCCACCGCCTGACTTTTATTGTTTATTTTAAAATAGGGTTTCACTAAGTTGTGGAGGGCCTCCCTAAATAGCTGAGGCTGGCTGCAAACTTGGGATTCTCTTGTCTCAGCCTCCCAAGTATTGAGATTACAGGCCCAGTTTGAGACCATTCGTGTGTGTGTGTGTGTGTGTGTGTGTGTGTGTGTGTATGTGTGTGTGTTACTGGGGATGGAATTCAGGGGCATTCTACCTCTGATCTCCTATTTTATTCTTTTATTTTGAAACAGAGTCTCACTAAGTTGCTGAGGCTGGTGAACCTGTGAGTCTCCTGTTTCAGCCTCCCAAGTACTGGGATTACAAACGAGAATACCTTTTTCTTTTTTCAGTTCTGGGGATTGAACCCAGGAGCATTCTACCTTTGAGCTATACCCTCAGCCCTATTTTTTTATTCTTTATTTTGAAATAGGGTCTCACTAAATTGCAGAGGGCCTCGATAGGTATCTGAGGCTGGTCGTGAAACTTTGATCCTCCTGTCTCAGCCTCCTAAGTACTGGGATTACAACTGTGTGCCACCATGTCCGGCTTCCCAGCCTTTTCTTTCTTTCTCTTTCTTTTTTGCGGTACTGGGGATGAAACCCAGCGGCATCCTATCTCTGAGCTACACCCCCAGCCCTATTTTTTATTCTATTTATTTATTTATTTTTGGTACTGGGGATTGAACCCAGAAACATTCTACCTCTGAGCTACATGCCCAGCCCGATTTTTTTTTTTGCGGTACCGGGGATTGAACTCAGGGGCATTCTACCTCCAGCCCAATTTTTAATTCTTTATTTTCAAACAGGGTCTCACTAAGTTGCAAGAGCCTCACTAAGTAGCTGAGGCTGGCTATGAACCTGGATCCTCCGGTCTCAACTTCTCTAGTACTGGGATTACAAGTGTGTGCCACCACGCCCAGCTGAGAATACCACTTTTATTATACTACATTGACTCAGGGCAGGAGTGCCAGATGATGGAAACAAAAACAAAAAACCAGGATGGCCAGTTAAATTTGAATTTCAGATAAACAATGAGTTTTCTTTTCTTTCTTTTTTTGGCACTAGGAATTGAACCAAAGTTCAGTCTACCTCTGAGCCACACCCCCAGCCCTATTTTATTTTTCATTTTGAAACAGGGTCTTCCTAAGTTGCTGGGGGCCTCACCAAATTGCTGAGATTGACCTCAAACCTGCAGTCCTCCTGTCTCAGCCTCCCAACTACTGGGATTGCAGGTGTGTGCCACCACTCCTAGTTAAGTTTTCTTTCTTTCTTTTTTTTTTTTTTGCGGTACTGGGGATGGAACCCAGGGGCATTCTACCTCCGAGCTACACCCCCAGCCCTATTTTTTATTCTTTATTTTGAAACAGGGTCTCACTAAGTTTTGGAGTGCTCACTAGGTAGCTGAGGCTGGCCTCGAACCCGGATCCTCAGGTCTCAGCCTCCCAAATGCTGATTACAAATGTGCGCCACCACGCCAGTTTTCTTGAGTATTATAACAATATTCCAAATATTGCATAGGATATATTTGAATTAAAAACTATTCATTATTTATCTGAAATTTAAGCTGAACTAAGTGTCCTATAATTTATCTGGCAACCTCCAGCCTTCTTTTTCCTCCTGCCTCTGGCTCCCATCTCCTTCTGCCAACAACTTGCCCTTTAAATGTGGGGCCCCTTGGGACCAGCGGTGCTGCTGTGTCTCCAGGCTGCTGGAGGGGTGGACAAGCTCTTCAGCTCCAGGAGGCAGAGCCCTGGGCCCTGCCAACTCTGCCTCTAACTGTGTGGTTTGGGGTGAGTCTTCCGCACCTCTTTTTTTTTTTTTTTTTTTGGTACTGGGGATTGAACCCAGGGGAATTCCACCTCTGAGCTACATCCCCACCATATTTTAGTTTTTATTCTAAATCAGGGTCTCACTAAGTTGTGGAGGGCCTAAGTTGCTGAGGCTGGTGGTAAATCTGCCATCTTCCTGTCTCAGCCTCCCAAGTACTGGGATTATAGGCATGTGTGCCACCATGCCCAGCTGGCTGCATTTCCCCGACTCAGAACCCTCTAACAAGATGACCCAGTATCTGGTACTAGGTATTTCCAAGTCTCCCTGCCTGCCCTACTTTCCTAAAGATGTCTTCTCCCCTTTTTCTGTCCATAGGGCTGGACCTAAGAAAGGATGGTACAGAATCTATGGCACCTAACACCTGGGATGGACCCCCCCCCCCAGGGGGCAGTTCTGCTCAGAGGAGACACCTCACCCCAGGTGAGGGAGGGGAGGAGGCTGGGCGCTGAGGCTGCTGAGAAGGGACCCATTCACTGTGTTTCTGTTGGAGGTGACAGCTGAGCCAGGTTTCAGGCCCTACCTGCACTTAATGGCCTTGGCAAATACTGTAACTGAGGCAAAGCCCTCTGTTTCCTTACCCATAGAGTAGGGCCCATGCTGCCCAGCATGCATGGACAATGCCCAGCATGCAGAAGGAGCATAATAAAGGGTTGTTGTTGCTGCTGATGGCGGCATTGACTTTTTTTTTTTTTGCGGTACTAGGGATTGAACTCAGGGGCTTTCTACCTCCGAGCTATACCCCCAGCCCTATTTTTTATTCTTTATTTTGAAACCGAGTCTCACTAAGTTGCGGAGTGCCTCACTAGGTAGCTGAGGCTGGCCGCGAACCCGGATCCTCCGGTCTCAGCCTCCCGAATGCTGGGATTACAAGCGTGCGCCACCACGCCCGGCTCGGCATTGACTTTACATACATCCTTCTGAAAACAGCCCCTCATAGAGGGTTCACCTCTGAAAGGGCAAAGCTACCGAGGCCCTCGGAGCTTCAGCAAAGAACACAACACATTCCGGGCTGCTTTCATTCCAGCTACATTTTATTTGCCGCATTTTTGACAGACATCTAAATTATACATTGAGTTTCCACATGACCAAACACCAGGTCCCTTCCTTTGATTATCATTTTCAAAAGGGACTATAAAAAAAGAACCTTTCGATGGATCAGACTGAACCCTGAAACCACATGGAGCACAGAGCTAAAAATAAAAGGAAGTAAGAAGCGGTCCCTGAGAAGGAAGGGAAAGAGGAATCAAAGCGCGTGGTGACGGGAATGGAGGGACGAGTCCTGGCGAGGGTGACACCGTGTCCCTCCAGGCCAGGCCGGATAAGGAGCGGCCAGCAGTGAGGGTGGGGCACAGAGTGGCACAAAAATAGCCACCACTTTAGTCCAGAGGGGAATAAAGAAATTCGTCAAAAGTCAGGGGAGAGAGGAGCGGCGCTGAGGAGGGAGGACGGGCACGACTCGCCTTCCCGCAGCTCCGGGCTGCGGCCTTCTCTAACCCTGGCACGGTGCTAACCGCTGGCATAATCGCTGACTTTCAGCTGTGCACCGACATGTTCCCCAGCTCAGCCCACATCAATGACACCCTTGTTTCCATAGTAACCAAGGGAGAACGAAGGGGAAAGGGTGCATTGCACTGGGCGCAGGGAATCCAGCCAAAAGCAGCCGCTCGGGTTGGTGGGGAGGAGGGGAGGACTCAGTTTTTCCCACAACTGGTTTGAGCGCACATTAGTTGAGGCCCAGGCCCTGCCTGCCCTGGGGCCCCAGCCCTCAACCCTGCACATTCAGATGCAATCGTGCGCAGAGCAAAAGTTTTACCAGGGCTCACTGGGGTGGGTGTGGGGGAGGGGTGTCCTCTTTCTGGCTTCAGATTCTGTCTTCTGGCCACAGCGGGCAGGGGTGGCACTGGGTAGAGAAAAGGGGACTTTAAAAACATGTTGGGTGTTTTTTGCAAATGGGAACTTTCAAACTCTGCGCTTTCAAGGCGCCTCTCATGGCCCCCAGCCTCTGGAGGGTTCAACAGGGCCCATGGGGAAGATGAAAGTGGTGACATCCATGCTGCCTGCGTCTCTGGTCAAGGAGCAAATGTGAGCATCCACTTGGGCTGTGACCAGAGCTGGGCAAGTGGCTTCTGCCTGTGAGCGAAACCTGGGGAGGGAGGGCTCTTTAGAACAGTTCCCGAAGTTGGTGGTAAGAAACCAGAAATATTTTACAGACCATCCACTGCCAGTCAAAGTTCCCTATTGTAGTGTTCCCAAACTACAGACCTCAAAGTAGGCATTCTACCCGACTGATTTCATCCCTGTTGTGCTACTTGGAAGAAAAGACCTTTTTTTTTGGGTGGGGGGGGGGAGAGGGAGGTACTGGGGATTGGACCCAGGGGCATTCTATCTCTGAGCTACACCTCCAGCCTTATTTTATTTTTATTTTGAAACAGGGTCTCCCTAGGTTGATGAGTCTCACTACTTGCTGAGGTTGTCCTGGAACCTGTGATCCTCCTGTCTCAGCCTCTCAAGTACTGGGATTATAGGCGTGTGCCATCACGCCTGGCTGCAAAGACAATTTTCAAGAGTCAGAGCCACATTTCCAGCCTGGTAAAAGGGGCATTTCCAGTTTATCATTTTGTTTTGCTGCCTTTCAAAGGAAAGAGCGGAGCTTGGGTGAGCCAGAGAAGTCGGGAGGAGGCTCCGTGGTTAAAAGCCTCCTCCCCCCCCCCCTTTTGTGTTGCAAGCCCTTACAGGTCTGTCCACAGCAACCCCAAGGCACCTTTTTCTGGCTGACTTTGTTAATGGATTTCACCCCAGACAGCCTTTGAAACTGGCCAGGTTTCTGTCTCTCATGCCTGACTCTTGTCCAGAAAAAGCTGAGCATGAGGGCCAGGGGCTGCAGTGGCCCTTCTGTCTGCTCACATGCTGTGGTGGCTTTGGGAAGGGCCACCTCCCAGGACGAGAAGGCAGCTGGCTTCCCCAGACCCACCAGGCACTGGACAGTCTCTTATTCATTCTCTGAAAACTCCTGAGCTCAAGCCCAGAACAGAGTTTAATTCAGGAGCGGGTGATGCTCTGGCCTGCTTTCCCATGTTTGAAGCTGGGGCTTTCTGAAAGCTCAGGGAAACAAGCTCCTTTTGCAACAACATAGAGCAGGAGAAGGCTTCTGCCATTTCTCTCCAATCAATCAACAGAGGACACATTTTGCTGGAGAGAGGCAGGGGAGACCCCAAGCTGGGGTGCCTGGCTTCCCCGGGCACGACCCCTGCAATCACACCCCCACACTCTTCCCGGCAGCAAACCTCTCCACCGTGAGCCTCCCGCACCACCTAGTTGCCAGCACTGTAAAAATTGATCTCTTCTCCAAATCGATCTGCCTGGCTTTTCTCAGTGGAGCAGGTTCATGGCAAAGCTGCATTTATTTTTAAAATCTGATAGCAGCAGCCTATTGTGATCATTTAAACACAGAATTCTTTGAGCTTTAGAAATCCCTTCTATAGGAGGGCTGCGGAGAAGCTGGCTAATCTCAGAGTCGGCAGCTCACTGCTCCACTGAACTGGAGAAAGCCTGTTTACGCTAGCCTGAGCCCTCCGTGTGAGGGCTTTTAAAGGACCTTGTAATTTTTCTGGAATTAACCCTCCCACCTCTCCTTACATTCCAGATGTCACTACAGTCAAAAGTCATAAGAATTTGCTTCCCTGTGTGGCTGGCTGGGGGGAGGGAGGGCCTGGGGTAAGTTTCTGTAGCGACTTGTTTGCAAGGAAGGATTTTTTTTTTTTCCCTGTCCAAAGGGTGAAGATTACATACAGTCTCCAACCTGCATGACAACATGGTTTAATCATCTGCTCTCCCTCCCCTCCCCCAGCAGCTTCCTGCTGGACAGACTGAAGCTCTGAGCCCTGGCTCAGTTGGCGATGGGAGAAATCACTGACCAGCACCAGCAAACATTGTCTGTGGTTTCCAACCACGGAGGGAATGAAGGGACAGGTCACTAAATAAATGAACTTAGCACAAGTGGCCTCTTCCTCCTCCTCCTCCTTTTTTTTTTTTCAGAAAAAAGCCCACTGGAATTGTCTAAACTGCAATGCAATCTCTTGCTCATTTAAAAGATCTCATTTTCTAATCATGTGCTTTGAGACATTTAATACTATTTCAATTATGCAGAGGAAATAATATAATTCCTTTATTTGAAAAACGATACTGAACCTCAGAGATCAGTTAAATCTACTGCTGGAATGGGGATTCTCTTTAAACTGTGTTGTTCCCGCTCTTCAAACAGCTGTAGCTGTACACAGATGGAAAAACATTTGGTCAGAAAGCAGCAAATCAGTGTTTTTCAGGACCAGACTCGGCTCCCGTGGCTCCTGTGTCTCCATTTGTCTAGATGTTATTTCTTCTTTGCATTGACATTTTTGCAAACCCAGTTCATGCCATCCTGTGAGGAAATCAGTCAGAGAAAGACAGTGTTACCTGCAAGAAAGGCCACTCAAGCTCCAGCCCAGAAGGGAGGGAAGAGAGCTCCTGTCCTCCCTCCCGGGCCACCAACTCTAGAGAGTTCCCTTGCCCCAGGGGCCCACCTGGGTGAGGGGAACAGTGACCTCCTGGGGAGGAGGAGGGAGGTCCTAGGAGCCCAGGAGGGAGATGGGAAGGGAGTGCCCAGCGTCTGAACTTGGGATGGGTCCTCAGGAACTCCCTCTGAAAAAATAAACACATCTGCCTGGACTGAGGCCTGGCTGAGGAGCTATCAGGAAAGATTCCAGCCATTTCTGGCTTTTTCTAAAAGCTGACCTTTGCTAGGGTATTAAATTCAATAAGCCACCCTTCTGGTACCCCAGTGTGTTTACAGTGTGACAGTGTACACTTGGGTTAAATTAAATTTCTTTTTGGAACAACAAACCCTTTGCAGTGGGTGTTATTACACACACACACACACACACACACACACACGGCAATGTGCATTTCTCTTCGTATGGCACTACGGATAGGCTTAAAAGGGACTGGCCTGCTTCTCACAGCTTTTAAGCTCTACAGAGCAGAGGGACCTGGAGAAGGTTCTCTTAAAGGCACAGTGACCTTGAAAGTGTCCTCTCTTAGAAGGCTGGAGAGGGACTGAGGTAAACCACACAATGCCTACAGTCACTTGGCAGGCGACGCAATTCCTCATGGACACCAGGCCTGTCAGATGTGACCTCCTTTTCAACCCCCTCTGGAGCCATACCTGGACGTTCCCCCTTCCCCAGAGGCTCCTGACCTTCAGTGGGGTGCAGGAGTTCCCTCAGAAGCCCAGAACAAGACCCGAGGCGACCCCTGCAAGAATCCTTCTCCCTGCATCTGGGTCCCACAGGTTTGCTCCTATCGTGCAGACACGACACCCTGAGCCCCGTATTTCCTGTGGCCGTGGATTGCACTGCTGAACCTGAACGGCTGAGGCAGCTTACAGTAATAAATATCAGCTGACACCCTCGGCCATTCGGAACATTAATCCCATAAACAATACATCACTGCAAAACAATCGGTGGGCCTCCTCACTCCTGGCTAATCTGACCATCACCTGCATTTACAGCGATTAAAACCCTGCCAGATGCCATCAGGGCATTTGGGCAGGAGAACCAGATCATCTGAATGAACCTCGTGGCCTCTACCGAACCCAGGCTGGCGCTGCTGAAGCCCCAAGGTGGAGAGCACCTGGCCGCAGTGGGGCAGGTGCGGGAATGCAGAGGTGGGGAGAGGGGGGCCATCTCCAATTACAACCGGGTCAGCTGCGTGCTCTGAAACGCTGAGGCCAATTTTAAGACCATTTTATGAAAAAGATTAATTTAAAGAGAAGCATGTTTAATTTTAGTAGCTAATTGGTTTCCAGGAAAAAAAATGATCACCTGCCAGAAGACAAAAAAAGATTTTTACAAATACAAGAAGGATGAATATGAGATAACCATCTTCTGCCTCCGAAGCTGAACAGCTCAGCACTTGTATGCGCTGCCATCTCCGGGAGCCACACAAACACCCATAGGTGCCACTTCAATGTCCCCTCCTCCCCAGAGACCCGCCACATGTTATCAGACTGGCTTCGCCAAGAAACCAAAAACAGTTCCCACACCGCGCGAACGCCGTTTTGTCTTTTTTCTTGTCTTATGGCCGATGGAGGCGGGGGGTTTTCAGTTATTAGATGTAACTGAACATAGCAGGCAAAGAGATAGGAAAATATTTACTCAGCTGCAGGGACTGAAAGCAGAAGGTGGAGGGCGAGGCAGCCCTGCCCTGGGCATCCGCTGTGGAGGCGGAGGGGGGTTTAAAGGGCGAGCCCCGCTGAGGGCCGCGTCCTCCAGATGTCTGAGGACCCGCGGTGGCGAGGCCTGTCCAGCCACAGTGCTGCCAACAGAGGGCGCTCTGAGCCAGCACCCGCCGCGGACCTCCAGCCCCGGGCCGAGCCGCTGGGTGGGAAACCTGGAGGGGCGAGGGAAGCCGGCGCCTCGAGGGCGCAAAGCCCCGCGGCTGCCCTGGCTGGGGAGGCCCCTCTGATCCAAGGTGCTAGTGGGTTGCGCGGAGCACCTTTCTTCTTACTGAGAGGCCCGAGTTGGCGGTGGGAGCTGTGGGGGAGGCGACAATCAACGGTGACAATACCTCATAAATCAAATCAGGGCAAGCTTTGTCAAGTAACCCACTGGAAAGGAAAGATAATAGTGTCGCCCAGGACCCCCGAGGGGGGCGTCCACCTGGGACTGGCCTGATGCTGCATTCACAGAAACCGAGGCGATGTCTGGCCTACAGTTGACAGTTTATATCTTTTAAATTAATCCTTCTAGCACCCCTGTGAAGTAGGTGCTGTTATTTCCGTATTAGAGGAGGAAACAAGAGACTGAAGAGCCTGGTGCAGAGTTGGGCTGTGAAGCCAGGCAACCTAGCTCTGTCGCTCCCGGGTCCCTGCTCAGGAACCACTCACTTCTCCAGGACGTGGGCGCTGGCTGGAGGAAGGCCCCGAGAGAAGCTGGGAATACAGTTTTCTTCCTCAGGGCTTCAGCTGAATATGCTCTGGAGCCCCCTGCAGAGCCCCCTGCACGGCTCTGCTGCAGCTCTGGGGCCCAGAAGCCAGTGGGTCCTGACCTGGGAACTCTGACACTGGGCTGCCAGTGCCTAGGCCTGTGGAAGCCCAGACGATTCACCTGGCTGCGGGATCCTAGCACATTGGCTATACACCTAGACCACCTGCCTTTCCAGCGGGAACTACGTTTAATTAATTAATTAATTTTGTGGTACTGGGGATTTAACCCAGAATCATTCTACCTCTGAGCTACACCTCTACACCCCTAGCCCCCCCCCCCTTTTTGCGGTACTGGGGATTGAACTCAGGGGCATTTTACCTCCGAGCTATACCCCCAGCCCTATTTTTTATTCTTTATTTTGAAACCGAGTCTCAGTAAGTTGCAGACTGCCTCACTAGGTAGCTGAGGCTGGCAGTGAACCCGGATCCTCTGGTCTCAGCCACCCGAATGCTGGGATTACAAGTGTGTGCCACCACGCCCGGCTCAAAGGAATTTTCTGCATCTTATATATTTGTTTATTATTATTATTATTATTATTATTATTTATTTTGTTGTTTTGTACTGGGGATTGAACCAGGGGCATGCTACCTCTAAACCTCAACCCCAACCCTATTTTTTGGGGGTACCAGAGATTGAACCCAGAGGCATTCTAGCTCTGAGCTACACCCCCAGCCCTATTTTTTTTTATTCTTTATTTGAAACAGGGTCTCTCTCACTAAGTTGTGAAGGGCCTCACTAAGTAGCTGAGGCTTGGCTGTGAACCCAGATCCTCCAGTCTCAGCCTCCCAAGCACAGGGATTACAAGCATGCACCACCATGCCCGGATTCCAGTCCTAGTTTTTATTCTTTATTTTGAAACAGGGTCTCACTAAGTTGCAGAGGACCTTGCCAAGTATCTGAGGCTGGCTGTGAACCCAGATTCTCCTGTCTCAGCTTCCCAAGTACTGGGATTACGAGCATGCACCACCATGCCTGGCCCAACCCTATTTTATTTTTTATCTTTGAAATAGATTCTCATAGCCAGGCGTGGTGGCACAAACTGTAATCTCAGTACTAGGGATCTGAGACTGGGGTATCTGGGTTCCCGGCCAGCCACAGCAACTTAGTGAGGTCCTCTGCAACTTAATGAGACCCTGTTTCAAAAATAAAGAATAAGCCGGGCGGGGTGGCGCACGCTTGTAATCCCAGCATTCGGGAGGCTGAGACCAGAGGATCCGGGTTCGCGGCCAGCCTCAGCTACCTAGTGAGGCACTCCGCAACTTAGTGAGACCCGGTTTCAAAATAAAGAATAAAAAATAGGGCTGGGGGTAGAATTCGGAGGTAGAATGCCTCTGAGTTCAATCCCCAGTACCGAAAAAAAATAAAAATAAAAAAAAATAAAGAATAAAAAATAGGGCTGGGGGTGTAGCTCGGAGGTAGAATGCCCCTGAGTTCAATCCCCAGTACCGCAAAAAAAAAAAAAAAAAAAAAAAAAAAAAAAAAAAAAAAAAAAAAAAA
>PVLC010048162.1:0-10846 GCA_004027655.1 Graphiurus murinus
CAAGCTGGTAGAAGCATACTGCACACAGCACTCATTTAATCCTTCCCCAATTCCCACCCCATTCTCTCCCCCATCCATCCTTCTCAAGTTTGGCTTAGTGATTGACATTGATATGTTTTTTAATGTATATCATATGCATTAAGATGCTTCCCTCTAACCTCCTCCCAGCACCTTCAGTTAGGTCACCATCTTTGCTCATCTAAAGTTTCTTCTTCTTAGTCTAGAATCCTTCCTATGACCCACTTTCTCCCTATCTTCTCCATATTAGGGATAGCATTCAAGTTTTTACTTTTTGTGACAGACTAACCTAGCATAATGTTTTCCAGTCCCATCCATTTCCCTGCAAATGACATGATTTTGCTTTTCTTTGTGGCTGAGTAAAATTCCAAAGTGTACTTATTCCACAGTTCTGTAATTCAGTCATCTGTTAATGGACATCTTGGCTGATTCTATAATTTGGCAATTGTGAATTGTTGCAGCTATAAACATAGATATGCTTGCATTAGTCTAGTAGTTTGGTTTTCATTCTTTTGGGTAGATACTCAAAATTGATATTGCTGGATCTTGTGGTAAGTTCATTCCGATTTGTCTAAGGATCCTGTATACAGTTTTCCAAAGTGGTTGCACTAATTTACAATCAAACCAAAAATGTATTAATGTTCCCATTTCTCCACACCTTTGCTGGAATTGTTGTTTGTGTTTTTAATTATTGCAATTCTAATTGGGGTTAGATGAAATCTCAGGGTTGTTATAATTTGCATCTCTCTGGTTGCTAATGATGTTGAACATTTCCTCATGTATTTATTGGCCATTTGTATTTCTTCTTTTGTGAAGGGTCTATTTAGTTCACTTTCCCAGTTTTTGATTGGGTTATTTGTTTTCTTAGTGGTGAGTTTCTTGAGTTCTCTGTATATTCTAGATATTAATTCTCTATCAGAAGTATAGGTGGCAAAAATCTTTGCCCATGCTCTTGGCTCTCTGTTGAGGTTCTTGATAGTTAACTTTGCTGCACAGAAGTTCTTCAGTTTAATGTAATCCCATGTATTGATCTTTGTTTGAATTGCTTATACCTTTGGGGTCTTGTTGAGAAAGTTTTTGCCTATGTCTATGTGTTGACATGTTGGAAGTATGCTCTCTTCAAGTAGCTCCAAGGTCTCTGATCTGATTTCCAGGTCTTTGATTCATCTTGAATTGACTTGTGCAGGGTGAGAAAGTGGGGTTTATTTCCATTTTTCTGCATATGGTTAACCAGTTTAACCAACACCATTTGTTGAAGAGGCTATCTTTTTTCCAGTGTTTATTTTTGGCTCCTTTGTAAAAAATCAATTGTCTGTAAGTTTGAGGATTATTTTCTGAGTCTTCTATTCTGCTCTATTAGTCTATGTGTCAGTTTTTTGTGCTAATACCTTGCTGTTTTTATTACTATGTCTTTGCAGTATAGTTGGTAGTCAGTTATTGTGATGCCTCCCGCATGGTTCTTTTTGCTGAGAACTACTTTGGCTATTCTGGGGTTTTTGTTGTTCCAAATGAATTTAAGAATGAATTTTTCTATGTCTGTGAGGAAAGGCCTTGGTAATTTAATGGGTATCACATTGAATCTGTAAATTACTTTTGGAAGAATGGGCATTTATTCTGCATATCCAAGAGCATGGAAGATCTTTCCATTTCTAAGGTCTCTTTCAATTTCTTTTTTAAATGGTTTATAATTTTTCTTGTGTAATTCTTTTACCTCCTTTGTTAGTTTTTTCCTAAGTATTTTATTTTTGGAGGGATATCATGAGTGGAACTTATCAGAAGACTTATGGTTGGAATACAGAAAAGTTTCTGATTTTTTAAGATTGATTTTTTATATAGACACTTTGTTGAATTTATTGATAGTTTTTATAAGCACTTTGGTTGTGTTTGTTTGGTCTTCTAAGTATGGTATAATATCATCAGCAAACAAGGATAGTTTTGGTTCTTCCCTTCCTATTTGTACTCTTTTGATTTCCTTCTCTTGCCTTATTGCTCTGGCTAGAGTATCAAGTACTATATTGAAAATAAGTGGTGATAATGGACATCATTGTCTTATTCCTGTTTTGAGTGGAAACTCTCAGGTTTTCCTTACTTAATATGAGGTTGGCTGTGGGTTTATTGCATATTGCCTTTATGATGTTGAGGTATATTCCTTTTATTCTTATTTTCTGTCGTGCCTTTACTGTGAATAGATGTTGGATTTTATAGAATGCTTTTTCAGAGTCTATTGAAATGATCATGTGATTTTTGTCTTTGGTGCTGTTTGTGTGGTGAATCACATGGACTGTTTTTTGTAAGTTGAACCAGTCTTGCAGCCCTGGAATGAACCTGATTTAATTTTCTTGATGTGGTTTTCAATGCACATTGCTAGTATTTTGTTTAGCAGTTTTGCATCTAAGTTCATCAACAATATAGACCAATAGTTTTCTTTTCTCGAGCTGTCTTTATTTAGCTTTTGTATTAATGTGATTTTGACTTATAGAATGTATTTCAGATAGTCCCATTCCTTTCTATTTTGTGGAATGGATTGAGAAGTATTGGGATTATCTCTTCTACAAGGTTTTATAAAATTCACTTGGGAAACCATTTGATCCTGGGCTTTTGTTTGATAATAGTCTCTTTATTGCTGCTTCAATCCCTTTGATTGCTATTGGTTGGATTAAATTTTCTATATCTTGTTGACTCAACTTAGGGAGGTTGTATGTGTCTGGAAATTTGTCAGTTTCTTCTAGATTTTTCACTTTTTAAAGTATAGTTGTTCAAAATAGATTCTGAAAATCCTCTTGATTTCCACACTTTCAGTGGTAATATCACCTTTTTATCTCTTATTTTAGTATTTTGGGTTGATTCTCTCCTTCTTTTAGTTAGATTGGTTAGTGGTTTATCTATCTTATTTTATTTGAGAAATCAGTTTTTGATTTTGTAAATTTTCTGTATTTTTTATTTCTATACTTTATTAATTTCTGCTCTGATCTTAATAATTTCCTGTCTTCTACATAGACTCTTCCTGTTTTTCAAGAGCTTTGAGATGTGCCATTAGGTTATTTATTTGGTGATTTTCTGTTCTTTGTATGTGGGCACTCAGTGCCATGAATTTTCCTCTCAATACTACCTTCAAGGTCTCCCAGAGATTTTGATGTGTTGTGTCTCTATTTTCTCTTGTTTCTAGGAATTTCTTAATTTCTCCTCTTACTTCCTCTGTGACCCATTCTTCATGCAGCAGTGTGGTGTTCAGTCTCCATGTGGTTATGTGATTACTCTGAGTCTTCTCTTAGATTTGATTTTTAGTTTCATTCCAATGTGGTCTGAAAAGATGCAGAACCTTATGCCACATTTTTTAAATTTGCTAGTGCTCACTTTGTGGGCCAGGATGGGGTCTATTTGGTCTATTTTGAAGAAAGTTCTGTGAGCATCTGAGAAAAATGTGAATTCTGCTGTAGTTGGGTGAAATATTTTGTATGTGTCTAATAGGTCCATTTGGATTATGGTGTTGTTTAGGTCTGAGTTATCTTTATTGACCTTTTTTTCTAGAAGATCAGTTTAGTGCTTTGAAAGCAGTATTGAATTCACCTAGTATTATTGTATTAGGATCTATGTGTGACTTAATATCATGAAGAATTCATTTTATGAAAGTGGCTGCACCTACATATGGGGCATAAATGTTGATTATTGTTATTTCTTCTTGCTGAATTGTTCCTTTTACTATTAAAAATGATCTGCTTTTTCTCTTTGGATAAGCTTAGGCTTAAAGTTTAATTTGTCTGATATCATAGTTGCTACTCTTGCTTGTCTTTGAGTTCCACTGGCACTGATTCCCTTGCTCCAGCCCTTCAGCTTTAATTTGTGAGTATTTTTACTTGTAAGGTATCTTTCTTGCAGGCAGCATATAGATGGGTTCTGGTTTATAATCCATTTTTTTTTATTGAGGAATTCAGGTCATTTATGTTCAGTATGATTATTAAAAGATGATTTTTCATTCCTAACATTTTGAGTTTTTATTTCTTTTTGAAGTACTTTTTGTTTTTCTTTGTTAGTTGTTTGCTTGATGGAAATTATTATTTCTCTAGTTCTACTGTTTATTTCTTAGTTCTTTTTTGTAGTTAGTCTCTTTGTGTATTTTCTCTAGTGCTGGTTTGGGAGGCATGAATTCTTTCAGCTTCTTTTTGTCATGGAAGGTTTTTATGTTTCTGTCAAATTTGAGAGATAGTTTTGGTGAGTAGAAAAATACTGACTGTGAGTTTTTTTCTTTGAGTTTGGACATTGTTGCCCAAGACCCTCCTGGTTTTACTCACTTGACTTGGGAGATCTAATTGGTTGCCTCTGAATGTCACTTGGAATTTTACTTTTGTCACCTGTAGGATTCACTCCTTGGCCTCTATATTAGTCAGTTTGATTATTATATGACATAGTAAATCTTTCTATATGTTTCCTGTGCCTGTGTGTTGACATTTTTTCTATGTTTGGAAAATTTTCTGATATTACTTCCTTAAAAAGATGGTTGAAGCTGGGCATGGTGGCACACGCTTGTAATCCTCGTACTTGGGAGGCTGAGACAGGAGGATTCGGTTTCGCGGCCAGCCTCAGCTACTTAGTGAGGCTTTCTGCAACTTAGTGAGACCCTGTTTCAAAATAAAGAACAAAAATTGGACTGGTGGTGTAGCTCGGAGGTACAATGCCCCTGGGTTCAATCTCCAGTACCACACACACACACACACAAAAGAAATAAAATAAAAAGATGGTTGATACTTTTGATTTCAGCTTCTATTCTCTCTTCTATGCCTATTATTTTTAGGTTTGCTCATTAAGAATTTGCTCAGATATCCTCAATGTCCAATTCATGTGTCAAATTTCTTTTTTGTAAATTATATACTATGCATTCATTTTCTAAGTCATCTTCTAAGTGGTCATCTTCTAAGATTGAGATTCTATTTTCCATGTGGTCTAGTCTATAGTTTATAATATGTTTTGGTGCCTTCACTTCAGTTATTGTATCCCTCACATCCTTCACTTCCTAGAAAGCTTCTTTTTTATTCCTATTCAGGGTGTCAGATTCTCTTTTATTTGTTCCTTAATTTCTTTCAGGCTCTCTCTGAATTCTTTTTTTTTAATATTGTATCATTTCTTCTATTCAAAATCTGAATTTTCCTTCTGGCAATTTCTGCAATTTTGTGTTGGTGGGTTTTACTATGGTGGGGTTGTGGGAGCTCATTGTTTCCTTGCAATTATTCTTTCCCATGATTTTCAGTTTCTTAAGTTTATATCTTTGTTGCTTTTGCCAGGTTTCTCTCAGTTTATAGGTTTCTTATGTCTATTTTCTCTCTCTGAATAGAATCTTCTTGTGAAAGCATAGATACATAGATGCCTGTGGTTGAATAGCCTCTACCATATGGTTATTCCCTTTTCTCTGTTGTGTTTTTATCACCCTTTGAGAGCAGCCTTGAAAACTGTCTACCATCACTCCATTGTTGTTCTATCTGTAGATTGTCAGTTGCAGTTACTCTGGGCTCCTTCTGCCTGCTGCAATGGTGACATTGATGGGCTTCAGGTGTTATGGTTCTTGTCCTGTATGTCACCTCCATTATAGAGACTTGTCTCAGAGGTGTAAGAAAAAAAGGTTATGCCCTATGTGTTTTTAAACTTCAATGAATGAGGTGTTGAGAAATTTCTTCTATCCGCTGTGGTTAGTTTATCCTTGGTGTCTGGCAGTCTTTTCTGATGGGTCACCTTTCTGGTCCAATCTCAGCAGTAGGGATTTAGTGGTGTCAGCTGGTATATACAAGGGCAAGTTGGGTTGTATTCAGTGGTGATGTTTGGGTGAGGGGGGAGAAGCCGGAGTGATGGGTGCAAGAATATGGTAAAGTAGAGTATATGTTTGAGTAGAATGAGAGTTTTGGTGTAG
The DNA here is from genome assembly GCA_004027655.1 of Graphiurus murinus. NCBI lineage: Eukaryota > Metazoa > Chordata > Mammalia > Rodentia > Gliridae > Graphiurus > Graphiurus murinus. Next base: position 5,915 of record PVLC010048162.1, read on the forward strand.
TGATATGAAATGTATTTAATATAAGAAAAAGAAAAAAGAAAAAAATGGTTGAACAGATGAATGTAGATAGGAAAGAGGGGAGAAAGCTTGTAAGAGGGATGGGGAAGAGAGCAAATGAACAAACAAAATAACAAAACAACCAACCAAATAAACATGCAAAAAAAAAAAAAAAAGAACAATCATGCAAATATACAAGTATAATGCAGACTTGGCTTCTGCAGTCCTCCTGGTTCTACATGGATATTTTCAGCAGTTTAATGTCTACACACTGTAGTAGGTTTTTGAGCATGTTGCATGCATTTTTATTTGTCCAGTAACCTATGGTAGTAATGTCAGTTTATAGACTCACTTTTGGGTCTGCTGCAATGATTAGGACCCTGGCCTGATGTCTATCTCTCTCAGTGTAGGCACTGAATGCCACCTGTATCTCTCCAACTTCATGCTTGAGTCTCTGAGCTCTCCACAGGGCCTATACCTGTGCCACTTTCTGTCTATGCATGCGGCAGTGGGTGTAACTGGGCTCTGGATCCACCATAAGCCCAGGGCTCTGTGTTTTCCACAGGATCTCTCTCTTTTTCTCTATCTATCTATCTATCTATCTATCTATCTATCTATCTATCTATCTATCTATCATCTATCTCTGCCTACACAGGTGGCCAGTAGCCAGTGTAATTACAGGGCATTCTCCAGAGGCCCTGTAGTGACTCTGCAACCTGCATGCTATAGGTCTCTCCCACTCTTCTGCTCCAACCCAACCAGTATAGGGGTATACCACAAAGTCTCCGACCCCATGAGACTATTGCTTGCCACATAAGCCCCTCTGGACACACTGTTAACTTACATTTGACTTCTGTTTTGGCTCTCTGGAGTGAGGGTTGGGCAGGGTCACCACTGCCACAGATTCTGGCTGGGCATCTAACAGTTGGATCTCTGTCACATGTGTAGCTACTTTCAACTGGTTTCTTTGCAGGGGATATTTAGATGTCACAGTGCTAGCAGTCCCAGTACAGCATAGACAGGCCAAGATGGCAGGGCCAACTGCTGGCACTGTCTGTAGATGTGGCATGCATCTGACACTTTGCTCTTCCCTCTTCTGTGTTGTGGGATTTGTTCTGCAGCAGTTCAATTTTTCATTGCTCTGTTCAATTTTTACCCTTTTTTTTTTTTTTTTTTCTTGTCAATAAGCTACTTTCATGGCACTTGTGTTTCGAGTTTCAAAATGCCTGAGATGTGCTGCTTCTCTCAGTTGCCATCTTGTTGATCAGTCTTTCAACATCATTTATTTTTAAAGCTTGGATTTGACTGGATATTGCTCTCCAACAGATAGGTACTGGTAGAGATTTTTTTTTTTTTTTTTTTTTTTCAGTACTGGGGATTGAACTGAGGGGCATTCTACCTCCGAGCTATACCCCCAGTCCTATTTTTTATTCTTTGTTTTGAAACAGAGTCTCACTAAGTTGCTGAGTGCCTCACTAGGTAGCTGAGGCTGGCCGCGAAACCGGATCCTCCGGTCTCAGCCTCCCGAATGCTGGGATTACAAGCGTGCGCCACCACGCCCGGCTCTGGTAGAGATTTTTTAAATAAGACCTCAATAGACTACAAAATAAAATTTAAAAAACAATAAATGGAATGACATCAGAATTAAAAGGCTTCTGTGCATAAAAGGAAACTATTAAGAACCTTAAGAAAAAGCCTACAAAATAGGAAAAAATCTTCACTAGATATTCCCCTAGTAGAGAACTAATATCTAGAATCCATAAAGAATTTTAAAAACTCAATATTAAAAAACAAATAACCCAATAAAAATGGGCAATGGTTCTGAATAGACACATCTCAAAAGAGGAAATACAAATAACCAATATCTATATAAAAAATGTTCAACATCATTAGTAATCAGGGAAATGCAAATCAAAATGACACTGAGATTTCACCTAATTCCAATTAGAGTGGCAATAATCAAGAATACAAACAACAATAGATATTGGTGTGGATTTGGGGAAATAGGAACCCTTATTCACTGTTGGTGGGATTGCAAATTAGTATAGCTGCTATGGAGATCAGTATAGAGGTTTTTTAAAAGAATTGAAATGGAGACATTATAGGACACAGACATACCACTTTTGGGGATCTTCCCAAAGGAATTGAAATCAGATCATTCTAGGGATACATGATTTTCCATGTTTATAGCAGCACAATTCATAATTGCCAAATTATGGAACCTTCCTTGTTGTCCCTCAGTAGTTGAATAGGTTACAAATTTATGATATATACACATGATGGAATTTTACTCAGCCATAAAAAGGACAGTTTTGTCATTTGCAGTAAAATGGATGAAACTGTAGAATATTATGCTTAGTGAGATTATCCAGTCACAAAAAGTGAAGTACCATATATTTTTATTCAGATGTGGAAGCTAGAGAGAGACTAGTAAACAAAGATGACCTAACATAAATGAGGATAGGTATTAATGGAATGAGGAGGGAGAGAGTGGTAGGGAGAAGAAAGGGGAGATTTGATGATGGAAACTATTCAAATAATCATTTCTTCATACATGGAGTTATCTATATTGGTGTAAAGATTATTGGGGGGAGGGGGGACCAGAGAGAAGCATACAATGAATGTTGTGTGCATGTATGAATTTCTTTCCCTGAACCTCACTATGATGTATAATTACAGTGTACCAACCAAAAAATTTAAGAAGCAAGTGAGTTGATAAAATTAAACTGAATTATGAAAAAATAAAAAAAAGTTCTTCAATCTCAATACAGGTTCTTAGGAGTTGTATGTTAGCCTCCAAGTCAATTGCCCCATGTCAGTCACTTTAGTTATTAAAAAATAGAGAAGTTTTCTCTTTTCAATTTATAAATATTAGCTTTCAAACCATTACAAAGACATAAATATGCATAACACCCTTCAAATTAATACTAACATACAACTCTTAAAAGTTTTCTTTGTTATATTTTGTTGAACCATGGATCCCAGAAAAAAAAATACTGTGGGTGTCATGATCCAAGAAAAGTTGAGATATCTATTGGAATTGCTTCCTAATTTAGCTGCTTATTATGATCACAGGAGAATCTGCAATATCAGAGTACTGCTAAATATCACCAAAAATAACCTACTATGTTTCAAAACTAGAGAGAAGACATTCTTTCAGAAGTAAATTTGTTTTATAAAGTCCATTTGAATTACATTATCATGAAGTCTTTTAAGTAACTTCTTAACATCTCTTACTTTCTAATTCTCTACTTTTAGTTTGACCAGATTTTGTCACTATCAAAGAAAAATCAGTATTATTTTGAAATAAAATTTTGTCTTTAAGGGAAATGTATGTATTTAGAACAATTTTTTTTAAGTTTAGCAAGGGCAGTACTAAAATGCTGACTCTGAGCCCCTTTTTCTCAGAGATTCTGTTGCAGATAGTATAAGAACGCTTGATGTAGAAAACATATAGAAGCATGACAAAGAAGCTCCTCAAGTACTTGGAAATAGGAATTTCTTCTGAAAATTAAGCCACAAAATTGGATCAGAACATAGTAGGTCAGAAGAAAAACTAGAAAAGGCTGTTTCATATTTCAAAAGATGAAGACATTCTAATCTGACATATTTAATGTATCTAATGACAATATCCAAAGAAATACGTTTTTGATTGTATAGTGCAGGCATATGAAGTCCTACCTAAAAAGTCAATATTTTAGTGGTCTGATAGAACTAGCAAGTGCTGGTTTCTAAGAATGAGATTGGATGTATCCCAGTTGTATCTTTAGTGAGAATGGTAGCTTGCTTGGTCACAGTGGTAATATTTATACAATAGAAACTGGAAAATACTACAAATTAGTATTTTCCTTAAGGCCTAATTATTAAACATTTATCAGCAAGGTACTTGATGCTGAGAAATGTCAACAAAGCATGTTCTAGGAAAGAAATTTCCCCAAGAGGCAGGATGGAAATATTTATTATATGACTAGTACACCTACTTTTGTTGTGAAAATAATGTAACTAGATACATGCAAGTCTAAAACCTTCAAGATTCATGTCCTAGTTCCTCCTGCTCTATTTTCAAATTTTGACATATAATCTTCATATAATTTTTTTTTTGTAAGAGAGTAACACTGGATTACCTGATGTTTGTTCTGGTGACAACATTCTTCAGTTTAAATGAGTAAAAATTCTATTCTAATTTATGCTAATTTAGTAATCATTATAATCAATTTAAGCCCAAGAAATCCTGGATATTGACAATCTTAAGTTTATAGAGGAAAGCTCAAGGGACAGTACCAGTTGGCATTTCATAATCTGCCATGAAATGGCTCTTCATAAGCAGCCAATTGGCCTTTTCTGAAAGACACACTAACCCCAACACAACTTTCATCAGAAGCAATCAATCTAGGATTATTAGAAAGCAGTGCTTTCTCAGAATGACAAAATATGCATGAAGAATAACTTTACATGAAGTTGGCAAAAATTAATAATGCCACAAAATTTTATTTTACCATATAATATTCACTTTGGTCATATCCATATATAAAATTCATCTCTTCTCAGTGTAGCCTCTGTCATGGTCATCAAGAGGTAAGAAAAAAGAGGTGTATATCTTCATCCACACAACATCCAGTCAGGGAAAACACAGTCAATATAAACAAAAATCCACTTTGGCTGAAACCTTCAAGGTGCCAAGATCTTACTGATTGATTTATTATAAACTTAAATACTTGAATTTGTGATGTCAGCATTAGAAATATGTTAGATACTAAATATCTACCATAAGGAGTAGAACAATATCATTTGTCTATTTATTATTTCACCTTAGGGGTTCTACTGATTTGCCAAAGAAATTTGAACCTAAAACTCTCTTGATGATTATCAGATTTATCATGTTCATTAGAAGGGATTACAATGAAAGATTTTTTAAAAGGAGAAAACCTATTATAA
>PVLC010048163.1:0-10833 GCA_004027655.1 Graphiurus murinus
AGTTAGAACCACAGTCTTCTTCTGTGAATGAGAGAAACAGAAGAAATCACAGAGAGAGGTGGGTAATGCAAGAACTATAGTAAATTTTCAATAGCTCTTCAGAGGAAAACAAATGATCTGGCCAAAAAATCTTAATGGAATTGTTGGAAAAACATCAGGAACTCAATTCTTCCTTGTTATTCCTTTTTCTGTTTTTTATAGCATTGTAATCACTACAACATCCAGATTCCAGAAAATGTCTGATAAACTTCCACTGGAATGGAAATAACTGGGATGATATGTTACTCAGCCTGTTCTTTTGCCCTAGGAATTTGTAAATTTTAGGGGCTCATATCTGAATGATCTTGTGATGTGAAAATGTCAGAATCAATCAGCCCTCATAAATATTTGGGCTAGGAATGTCACTGGTTGTCTCTGTGGCCCAGGAAACATCACAGAAATGGGCAGAAAAATAAGAAGAACGTAGGTTATTATCTGTGCTACTCTTTCAAAACCAGTGTGTGTTAGCTTTCCATCACTGTAACAAATTCATGAGATAAGTCAACTTATAAAGAGAAAAGGTTTATTTCAGCTCAAAGTGTTAGAGGTTCTAGTCCATGCTTGATGGACCCCATTGCTTTTGGGCCTGTGGCCTGGCAGTGCATCATGTCAGAGAGCACAGAGTGGACCCAAAGTGATCACTTCATGGCTTGGGATACGCACACAAAAGGAAGGGATGGGTTCCCACTATTCCCTTCAACCGCAAGTTCTCTGTGACCTGAAGACCTCCCACAGGCCCCAACTCCTACTGTTCCCCCCACCCCAATAGCACCAAGCTGAGGACTAAGCTTTTAATGCATGGGCCTTTGGGGTACATTTCAGTTCCATACCATAGCAGCCAGGTTTTTCTACAACCATTAACAGATGAGTTTTAAATAGACTATTAGTTTATCTTGAACTCCATACAGTTCAAGAGTATTTTGATGTATCAGTGGGAAGACGCTATCAAAACCCTGGAGCATGGAGTATGCTCTAAGACAAACAATTCTTGATGTTTTGCAGAAGGAGGCACCCAGAAACCAGGGCACACTGGAGAGAAAGCCTCCGAGGTGGGAGGACGCAGCGATTGCTGAAGATCCCTCCACGTTTTATGTAAAGAATGATGTTATTTATTATCTACATGTTACGATTTCTGATTTGGCCTTAGGTGTCTGATGAGAGCAATTGAATTATCTGTTCACTGTGAGTTGAGACCACTAATGTAGTTCAAGTGCAATGTAATTGTCCCTCAGGCCCACCTCCCCCTGCGGGCTCTCGGAAAGGGAGTGTTCAGTCCCAGAGAGGAGCCAGCGAGGGCGGAGGCTTCCCTCCTGTTGCTTTTATAGAGCAGGCCGCCGAGTGTTCAGCATGGTATCAATCTGGAAGGCATTCTCAATTCGGTGTCCTCAAATCTGGTTTGAAGGTTGAGTTATGAGATTGCTTGCCAGTGAAGAACAGCTATGTAACAAATCCCTCACCCACTCCTTCCCCATACATGTTACTGAGATTGGTATTGATAATTTCATATATGTTCAGAGCATGCTTTGAACTTTTTTCTTTTAAGTCTTGTCTTGTTATGAGGTAGGACTGCCAGGAACGACCACTGAGACCCCAAAATAGTCAAAAGAAAGTCTTTATTAATCGTCTGGGACCACACTGGGTGCTGAAACCGAGTGCAGTGCTGAATGGCCATTTTGACCTACTTTTATACAGACAAACCCTATGCTCAGGGTGCAAAGTTTAGGTTCTCACAGCAGCAGGGTGGCACAGCAGGGGTGGTCGTTAAGTGTAACGTTCAGAAGCCACAAAACAGTATTGTACGTAAGCTCAGCAAACCACGTCAACCCCTTCTATTATACACATATCCTACTTGTGACAAAGATGGATTCTTCTATTATATACATCCTAGTTGGGACAAGGATGGAAAGTTCCTAAGCCTACAGGTACAAGTCAAGCAGAAATGACAGAAACCAAACAAGCAGTTATGCGTGACTAGCTACGTCACCTAGGGTGGCAACATGGCGTTATTTATGCTAAGGCCAAGGGCTCAGGCTAGCCCACAACAGTCTTGCCCACACACCTCCCTCTCCTAAACCCCCTACATTGCTCCTCTGGAGTCTTTCCCCCTGTGTCTGAAGTCCAGTTTTGTCACGTCTAAGGAAAGAGGCCAGCTTCCCAGGATGTCAGGCTTAATAAAAAGTCTTCTGTATCTTGGAGCATTTTCAAGGGGAGAAATAAAGAAAAAGTAATTGAAAACATAAATATACATTTACTGGTGTCTCCCTCCCTCCCTCTTTCCTTTTTCACTCCCTACCTCTCACCTACCTGGCCTACTTATCTACTATATATGGATACATAAATGATGCTTTCAGCAGTGCTATCTAAATTACTATTTTTTTTCAAAATATAATTACTAATTGCAAATATGCAACAGTAATTATGTTGGCTTATTAGGTGTTGAAATTGACTATTTTTCCTTAGGGTTTGACAGCTCCCCTGGCCCTGTTCTTTTTTCCAGATTGCATACTTGATTTCCTTTGGTAGAAACATAATCTACAAATATAAATATCCACTTACTTTCTTCATAATGGGAGACATGCTTGCTGTAGAATTTATACTGTGGATAACGTTCACTTGAAGAATCAATTGATTCTGTCAACCTTTGTTCATCTTAAGCTATGAGGATGTCTTCTCTTAGGTTTAGGGAAATTTCAAATTTAAAAAAGTTTTTGGAGTGTCATGAGAAAAAGCAATATTAAAAATTGGAAAAAACAAAATGAAAAAGATTTTATATTCTAGACTCGACTTATGGGGGGAAAAAAAGAAGCTAGGAGACTGCCTGACTTTAATACTGTAGGTCCACAGCCAGTGCCCTGCCTTCATGGATTTCACTTCAGAAGTATACAGAAGTATCTCAGCTTACTGTCTTCTTAGTTCCAGGCTTATATGAAGACTTTGAAACTCAGCTGAATTCCTCCAATCAAGAAATTCCTATGCATAGCTCCCTAAAGCTAAACAAATTCCATGAGACCCATTTGGATAGACCTGGTAACATAATAAAACTGAAGTCTAAGACATATCCTGCAGATCTTATATTCCAAAGAGGTTGACTCAAAATCAGCAAATATTCCAACATGAGATTTTTGTAAAATATGCAACTCAATAAGAAAAAATAAAATGAGTTAAATATAAAGCAAACTTGAAATTTTGTATGTGACTTTTGAACACTGCCATCTTGGGACCAGGCAACTTGAAATACCTGCAATGTCTTGAGTGATACCAGAGAAACACCCTAGTGAAGAAGATAGTAAACACAGAATACTGTGACAAATGGAAACAAGAGAATGCAAGGAGGCACTCATGACAGGTGGCCTTTTATGTCCTAGTACTGATGTTAAAACCCCTAAAGAGTGGCCAGACCATATTGCCATTTGGATGGTACCATATGAACAGCTCTCAATTGACTTACAAAAAGCTGCTTGGTTTATGGATGACAGTTTCAAGATGAATGGACAGCATCCTATTTGAAAACCGCCCCTCAGACATAAGAAGACAAAAGAAAATCATTTGAGAAAGTTCAGTTGTGTACTTCTGGTTCCTATGTTTGCTTTTTATCAACTCATAGGTGGTAGTCAATGCCATGGCCTTATGGTCAGACAGAAGGACAAAAGGAACTTGGCCTATTAAATAGATGCTGAATAGCATCTCCTGGTAGAAATCACTGTGATGTATGTATGTGTGTGTGTGTGTGTGTGTGTGTGTGTGTGTGTGTATGTATTTTTAGTGGTGCTGGGAATTGAAGCCAGTGGCATTCTACCTCTGATCTACATTCCAGCCCTTTTTATTTTTTGTTTTGAACCAGGGACTCACTAGGTTGCTGAGAGTCTTACAACCTAGTCAGGCTGTCCTTGAACCTACAATCTTTCTGTCTCAGCCTCCCAAGTACCGGGATTACAGGCATGTGCTACCATGCCTGGCCACTATAGTGTCTTAAAAGGTACATTACAGTAGTACATGTTAATGCCCATCATAATTCCCTGCCAAGAGTGGAAGATAATCAAAATCAGTGAATAGAAATCCTAGTGTGCTCATTTGAGTTGGGTTTTTGGTCCAATGCATGAGTGGACATTGCTGGCTACAGCAATATTAATACAGGCTGGATATTCAATCACTTCTCTTACGCACCTGAGAAAGAAAATGTTGATCAAAATTTGCTCTATCTTCCAATGAGAGAGGCAGAGACTGCAAATGGCTGCAAAAAAGATGTCCTGGGCAAGAAGGCCCCACACATAGCTGTAGCCCAGACTGGTTTTGATAACCACAGGAGACAATAAATGGGTCCTGACAGAACTTACCTCCAAAAATACTCAGAGATCTGCAAAAGGACCAGGACAGAAGCTACTGCATCAACTTGGACCACCGAGTCACACATTCGTTTAGACCAAAGAACACACTGCAGCCTGCCCTGTAGAACTGGAGAAGGTGATTATGACTCATTGTTTAAAATGGTGGGGAAGGGGGTGTAAGAATGGCTAATGAGTGTTTGTGGGTGAGAATTGCCAAGGGAGAGTTCCCCAGAGATAGATTTCTCCACTTTGGGGGGCAACTCGGGATATGGGGGGACTCTCCCTCCCACATCACCTCAACTTTCTATCCTTTTTGATTCAGTGGTTCTAAGATCAGAACTTCAACCACAAATAAAAGTATCTGGGACAACCCTAAGAAATGAAATGTAACCATACTGATAAACCTTTATATCAGAATTTCTAAAGACCTAATGGGGTGGATTGTTCCTTCACTCCATCTGGAATGATTGGGGTTGACAGTGAATGCAGCCGTCTATCCTAGTGACAATATGGCGCGATGATTCGATGATTCTTTACCTCTGTTTGTCCTTCCTCTGAATGGGAGGGAATAAGAAGGATGGACTTGTTAGACTAATATTGCTGCTAGAAATATAGACTACTGCAGTCGTCTAATCTAACATCCTTCTAAAGGTAGAAAAGGTTGGGTGAAATGATAATGAAGAGAAGTACAAAGAGTAGCTGAGAATGAAGGAATAAATAAATGGTTCCCATAATAAGAGAAGTCCAATATTACATTGCCACGTTGAGAGAGATCTGGAGCAAGAGATGATATTGTCCTTTATCTTGAGAATACCAGATGCCTGTAAAGGGAAAACCACATGTTCCCAAGACCACTCTTGCTTACAAAACTTGAAAAGTTCAAACAAAAGCCTGCAAAGCCAGGTAGAATCTCTCTAGGAATTCTGGCCATAAATATGATGGTGCAATTAAACTGTTAGTGACTGAGTGAAACTCTAGCAAGGTCCCAGAAACTTTGGACTTATTTACTGAGTCACATCTACCACTCTGGGATCTGATACAACACTATCATTGTTAGTAAGACTATACTACTAATATTGATGGTCAAATGTGTTGGGAAATTGAAGTAAAAGCCCCCTATACCCACAACACACTGGCCTGGTTAGTAAGTGTCAGCCAGGTAGTTATGTGGCTGTTAGAGAGCCCTGGCCTGGTAAGTTAAAAGTTTGACCTTCTTAAAGATCATTTCTGACTTTAACCCTTCCTTACATCCTGGAAAATGCTCTAAGACATACATGATTGGAATATATTCATTTAGGGTAGGGGCCTAAACACTGAATCTTAGGATGGGGTTGAACTTGCCCAATAGTTTTTGGGTGAGTGTTGGCCATTCCAGGTATGATTAGAGAATGAGGATTTGAGACAAGAAGAATCAGCAACCTAGTAGCTGAGCTGGTCATGTGGGCAATAAAGCACCAACAGAAAACATCTGGACACCAAGACTTGGCATTTGGAAGCTACCTAGACTTTGCCCTATGTCTCCCATCCTTTGGCTGATTGTAATGTTTCTCTCTGTGATAAACCATATTGTGAGTATAATAGCTTTTAGAGAGTTCTGTGCAAAATTCTAGTGAATTACAAGAACACTGCTGAGCCAGGAGTGGTGGCCCATGCTTGTAATCCCAGCATTCGGGAGGCTGAGACTGGAGGATCCTGGTTCGCGGCCAGCCTCAGCTACCTAATGAGGCCCTCCGCAACTTAGGGAGACTCGGTTTCAAAATAAAGAATAAAAACTAGGGCTGGGGGTGTAGCTCAGAGGTAGAATGCCCCTGAGTTCAATCCCTAGTACTGCAAAAAACAAAACAAAACAAAACAAGAATACTGCTAAACTTTAAACTTTTGGTTGTCAGAAGTATAAGTGGTCTTGTGTGGAGATTGTCCTTACTTTTTATAGTTAAACTAATTTTGACTTGGGAAAAAGATGAGACATGAAACAAAAAAACTCAACTGTGATCTAAAAATAAGAGCAGAGTATGCTTAAAATATTGATGCAAAGTTACAAGATTTTTGTTTGTTTTGTTTTATGCTTTTGATACCAGGGATTGAACTCAGGGTCATTTTACCTCTGAGCTACACCACTAGCCCTATTTTCTTTTTATTTTGAAACAGGGTCTCACTAAGTTACTTAGTCTGGCCTCAAATCTGCAATCCACTGTCTCAGCGTCCTAAGTACTAGGATTACAGATGTGTGCCACCATACCTGGCTTACAAATATCTCTTAATGAAATAAATACATCTTAGTTAAGTGAGATATAATAAGATAAAAAATTTGGAAAGTCTTCTTCTTTTTTTTTTTTTCGGTACTGGGGATTGATCTCAGGGGAACTCAGGGGCATTCTACCTCCGAGCTACACCCCAGTCCTATTTTTTATTCTTTACTTTGAAACCGAGTCTCACTAAGTTGCGGAGTGCCTCACTAGGTACCTGAGGCTGGCCGCGAACCCGGATCCTCCGGTCTCAGCCTCTGGATTACAAGTGTGCGCCACCACACCTGCCTGGAAAGTCTTCTAAATATTAATGTTAATTAGCGATTTGAATATATTTTTCTATTTTAGCTTCTGTATGTTCTTTAACATTAATTTTTATTTCAGTTTATTTATTTATTTGCTTATTTGCTTTATGTTGCACTGGGAACGGAACTCAGGGGCCTTCTACCTCTGGGCTATACCCCCAGACTTGTTTTATTTTTTTATTTGAAAAGAGGGTCTGCTAAGTTGCTGAGAGTCTCACTAAGTTACTGAGGCTGACTTCAATCCTATGATCCTCCTGTCTCAGCCTCCCAAGTACTGGGATTACAAGCATGTGCCTTCATGTTTGACTTATTTCACAGCTTATTTTTATATATAAAAACTTTACTTTTTAATGATTTTACTTTTAAAATAATCTTCTAATTTAAATTGGATCTGTTTGAATTTTTAAAGAGCTATTAGTTCTGCCTTACACATATTCACACTTTTAATTACATGTCATATGTATCTGAACATTTTATACAATATTACACAAGAAAATAATTTCATTTAAAAAAAAAAAAAACCCTAGTGTTGGTCTGTTCCTGTTTAGGATTGTCCAGTGTTTTTAAAAAATCTTTATTTCTCATTGTTGCCCACAGAGCATCATGTCAGTAGAAAGTGATGGTACTTTAGGATTTAGATGTTAGTATTTTTGCATTATAATTATAATTATTATATTTTATTATTTTTTTATTTTGACATTTCCTTGTTCTAGCGAAAGCCTTTCTCTCTTTTCTCACCATATTAATTTCATTTCCTTTCTAATCTCTGTCCACTGGTGTATATTACACGGTGCCTGAAAAATGTGTTGCATACCCTCAGCCAATGATACCCTAGTGACAGATGTGTAGCTCAGTAAGAACATTATAAGCATCACCCACCGGGATGAATAATTTCCTTTTTTTGTCTCATGTTCGCATCTTTTATAAGACAGAGTCAAGAAAACAGACACCCTAGTCATGAGGTTTGAATGTCTTGTAATAAAAAAAAAGCAAGATTGTCTTTGATATCAGAAGACAGAAAAATATGTTTCCAGTACTCCCAAGCCAGTGCCAATGTCTTTTATGAAGCAGTTTTCAATGTGAAAATTGAAATGGGGAAATTAAAAAAAAAAAAAGCTTCTTTTTTCTGTTTTCTGGGCCCCTGTTGTTACAGTGGTTTTGTTCTGACTTGTTTCTATAGTGACTTTAGCAGTTTCTTATCTAGGCAGCATTTTTGTTGTCTTTATTTTTTTTTTTCCTCTTTATTTGGTTTCTAGTAACCTCTGGTAAGGATTTCTAGTAGTCTCTAGTAAGATAACAGCAAATATAAAAGTCCCAAAAAGTGGGGTTAATAGATAATTAGAGGAACTATAAACAAGCAAATAAAAGGGGCAGAATAAATTCCATCAGGTATAAACTGAGGATTTTAAATACTTGTAGCATAAATGATTTTCTTTTATGTTTCAATCCTGAAAAAAATCTATACTACCAACTTATATCCAGAGTGGCTATTTCCCCAATGCAAATCAGTAGCATTTGAAATAACAAAAGTATGCATTACTACGTAATACACAGTAGGCAGAAAGAAAAAAAATAATTAAAAAGAACCATGTGTACTGAAACAGCTAGTCCTAATATAAGCAATGTGAAAATCTGTGGCAGATATAAATAGGGATCTTTAGAAATGCTGTCACACAAGTTTTAATCAGTTCTATTTGCCTCAGAGAATTAAGAACTTTGTACCATTTAGATCAAGCACATAGTTTTCTCAGCCTTAGAAAGATGTTAACAGGCTAGCAGCACAAATTAAAATTCACACACAATGTTTTGTCATCACTATGGGACTTTTGGAGCTCGTGTGTGTGTGTGTGTGTGTGTGTGTGTGTGTATGTGTGTGTGTGTGTACGCACACATGGGTGTATGCACCCCTACACATGACATGTGTGCATATGCATATATGCTCTAATACTCTTCAAAATGTCTAAACGCAACCTTACATGGCTCTTTCCATTTAAATAGCTTTGGAATGCGATATATAGCAATTCGACTGCTATTCCTCAACATGGCAAATTCAAATATAAAATGACATGCATCAGGGCAAGACAGTTTGAGGAGGGTACAAACTGGCAGAAAGAACCATCTGTTAGGAAAGCAACAGTATGTTGTGTCAATACAGTATGGGAGAACTAGATAAATCTTGAAAGGGTCAGTTATTTCCTGAAGACAAGATTCCACCTATGTTCAGAATATAACCTTTACCTTTCAGAATACAAATATCAGAGTCCATGGCCTTTTCCAGTCTGGAGAAGAACCAAAATATCTTTGGGAAGTTAAGTGGGACTAAGCTGGAGGGATAGGTAGCAACTTAATGGGAAGCCCGACTGGCTGCACTGTGTAGCAGACCCTGGTGAGAAGACCCGGTAGCCACAGAAGCAGCAGAGTGTGGAACCTCACCTGGACAGTAGCCTAGGAGGGGGAGCTTTGGAGCACATGGGCTTGTGTCATCTTAGCATGGGCCAGAGAGGGCTAAGGCAGAAAGCAAAATTGACTTTTTTTTTTAATATATGCTTTTTTCACAACTGAAGATGAAAGGAACATCTTCTAAGGAGTACAGGACCAGAATGAAAAATTGAAAAGGTGGCGCTTAAAAATAAAGTAGCTATATAAATAGTCTATTATTATTATTATTATTATTATTATTATTATTATTATTATTCATTATTCCCAGGGGTATTCTATCTCCTAGCTACACCAAGCCCATAAAGACAAAAAAGACAAAAAACCATGCACTAAGCACTACCCAAAGAGGCAGCATGTGAAGATGTGCAAAAACAAACACAATGCAGAGAGGAACAGATTTACCTGACGGAGGGGCTTGGGTTGGATTTCATAGGGAAGGTCTAGTTTCAATCCAGCATCAATGGATCAATTAATTATGGACAAGTAATGATTTAAGAGAGGGAAATCCTAAATACATACAAAGTTCGGAAAATGAAGTTCAACAAAGCAAAAGGAGTGTTTTAAGAATAAACTCTCCCTGGTGTGTATAAAGAGTCAGTCCATCAACTAGTAAGCAATAAGTCTTTTGTAGGATCCACCGTCCTCCCTTTGTTCCCACGCTTGCGCCTCATTTACAGAGTCTGCGGTAGAGCACAGTGGTGCCCTGGCCTTCACGTCCACGCCCTGCCCTCTCAGTGACTCACCCAGAGCAACTTCCAGTCCTGAGGCTCCACTCACGGGAAGTACACTAGGCAGGTGTGCCAGCTTTATCTTTTATATTATATTCTTACTGCTCCTTTTCAATATTTAGATCTGTTTCTATACAGAAATACTAGCCATTGTGTAACAGTTGCCTAGAGTGTTCAGGACAGCAGCACGCTCTACAGGTTTGGAGCCCAGGAGCAAGAGGCTTACCACGTAGCCTATGTGTGCAGACAGCTATGGCATTTAGATCCATGGATGGCCACGCTGTGACAGAATCACCTAACGATGAATAGCTCAGAACTTAGCCCCATCGTTAAGAGATTCATGCATCTGTACATACATGGATTCACACACTAAGGAGTAGATAACTAGGTAATTGATAAGCAAACTACAAAGAGTAAACATAAAATATCCAGAAGACATGAAAATAGCCAGAGAGAAAGTCATAAAAGTAGCCAAAGAAACACAAAATACCAAAGGAACAATGATTCTAATTTCAAGGGACAGGGAAGTTCTCATCAGAACACAAGGAGAGCAGAAGACGGTGCAACATCGCCATGGCCTCTTTAGTGCGGCTCAGAGACGTTATCCACCAGGCCAGTGGGGAGTCCCGGGTGATGAGTGCCCCAGGCTAGTCGCAGATGACGGGACTGGAGTGCAAGGGCCCGAGTATACACACTCACAGTGCTCAGTTGTTGCTGGGAGTAGCAGAGGGCTTCTTTCTTCTCTCTTCTC
>PVLC010048164.1:0-10833 GCA_004027655.1 Graphiurus murinus
GGCAAGGCCAGGAGCACTCCAGAAGGACAAGAGCATCCCTTGCCAAGCCTAGAATTCTAGAAGCAGTGGAATGTGGTGGACAGCCTCTTCAATGGTCCCAGTGCAGAGTCCCCTTGGTAATCCCCTTTCCTTGAGTGTGGGCTGGGATTAATGACTCACTTCTGAACACAGAAGTACTGGAGTGTCACTTCTGAGATCAGGTTGTAGAAAAATTGCTGGGGTGTCAGAATTATAGAATTTGGTGAGGCAGAAAAAGGAGTAAAAAATAATGCCTAGATGCCAGGCGGTGGCACATGCCTGTAATACCAGTATTTGGGAGACTAAGACAGGAGAACTGGTTTGAGACCAGCCTCAACAACTTAGTGAGGCTCTTAGCAATCTAGTGAAATCCTGTTTCAAAACAAAAAATAAAATAGGGCTGGGGGTATAGCTCAGAGGTAGAACACCCCGGGTTCAATCCCCACTAATACACACACACACACACACACACACACACACGAATGCCCAGATTTTTTAGTTGAATAACTGGATAAATGTGGTATGATTCACTAAAATGCAGAAGATTGGATAAGAAAAGAAAGTTAAGGAGAAAAAGGTCCTTAATCATGACTTGGAGGCTTGGATATTAAGTTTGAGATGTCTATTGAAATTCTAATCAAAATGTCTGATAAGCAGGTCAGATTTAGGTCTGGAAGTCAGAAGAGAACTTTAGGCTTGAGGATAAATGTGGGATTGTTCAGCAGGTTGATGTTTAACCATGGGGCGGCAGAGATTGTTGTGGTACAATACAGATGAAGGATTCAGCCCTTAGTAATGTCTACTTTTAGAGGCAGCATTGAGGGCATAGAGCAAGTTAATAAAGCAGAAGTTGGAGGAAATCCAGATGTTTGCATTCTTGTGGCATCAGGGGAAGGAAGTTCCTCAAGAGAAAGGGAGTGGTTAGTCTGATAAAATACTACAGAGAAGATGAAGGTTTTCAGGAATGGGAAGTGTTAATCTGATTTGGAAAATGGGTGACTTTGAAAGGATGGTTTATACTTACAGTCTTAAGAGTTAACATGAGCACACACACAAAAAATCAAACACCACAGGATGATAAACATTTCACAAGACAAGTCCTAGAAGATCTCTGCATCGATTAATTTTAGTTTGAGTTAACATGATTTATGGAATCATCATTTTACTGCTAACACTATTTTAAAAGCAGCTTGGCAAGCTGAGCGTGATGGCACACACCTGTAAACCAGTACTTGGGAGGTTGAGACAGGAGAATCGCAGGTTCATGGCCAGCCTCCGCAACTTAGTGAGGCCATCAGCAACTTAGACCCTGTTTCAAATATATATATATATATAAAATAGGGCTGGGGATGTAGCTCAGAGGCTGAATGTCCTGGGTTCAATGCCCAATAACACACACACACACACACACACACACACACACACACACACACACACCAGCTTTGCAGCTGGGTATGGTGTCACACATCTGTAATCTCAGCACTTGGGAGGCTGAGACAGAAGAATCACAGTTTTTTGTTTTGTTTTGTTTTTACTGGTGCATTGTAATCATATATCTTAATGAGGTACACACTAGTAGAGGCATAAATACAACAGCACTCATTTAATCTGCCCCTCCACCCAGCCTCAGCAATTTAGCAAGGCCCTCAGCAAACTAGTGAGACCCTGTTTCAAAATAAAAATTAAAAAGGACTGGTAGTATAGCTCAGAGGTAGAATGTTCCTGGGTTCAGTTTCCAGTACCACAAAAAACCCACAAAAACCTGCAAACTGCTTACCAAAATTACTAGTCCTTTTTCTTACCAGATTTTCAAAATGTGTGCATGTGTGTGTCTGTGTGTATATATGCATACAATCAGCTCTCTCTTCTCCTTACCTAGTAATAATTGCTATTTGTGCACATGAATTATGAAAATGTTTTTGTATATGACTGAACTCAATGATAACATCTTCCAGCATTGTCTATTAATAGTGCAGTCCATAAGGGCTCAGAAGTATATAAGACTAATATCAAGGCTACCTAAAAAGTAATTTTCTAGTTTTGAATAACAGACCACTTCAGGGAAAGAGAATCTTTCAGTTTAGACCTCAACAACTCAGCAGTTCAACAGCACAAATAACACACTAGAATTATGTCACACAACCAAATCAGTATGACACATCAATTTATTCATAGTCTATTTTTACAACCATCTCTTTGAGCTGATGCAAGGATAAATAAATGTGGTCTATGCATAACTCTGACGCTCTCAGAAGATTTAATTTAATAAAAATATAAACCCGCAGATATGACCTGTGTTTGTAATGGACTGGTAATCACCAGGATTAGGGGAGGCAAACCAATCATGCTTCTGGTCCTTGTTCAGAGCCTGGGTGTGTGGCTCATAGATCCAAGTAGAGGTTGCTGTAGTTTAGCTCAGGACAGAAATCACAGTGAACTGTGTTGATTAGAGAAAGCTCTGGAAATTTTGAGCAATGATTTATAATCTCTTATATATTATTTCAACATATATCCAAGAAAAGCTTTTCTCTGGATTTCTCTCCTCCTGAGCAAAGGAACTCTGAGATATTTATCAATAGTCAGATTTTTAATATATAGGAAGAAAATAGAAATTCAATATTCAAAATTTCCTTTTGAAAAGTATCAATTATTTCAGCACCATCTATTGAATAATCTTTCCTTCATCCCATTGATCTGAAATGCCATCTTTTTAGTATATTCTATTCTGCAGAACAATACAATAGTTAGGTGTGGAAAGGTAAATGAGAACTACCTTAAGTGATGACTAAGATAATTATACATAGAGTGCTTATGTTAAAACCTATTCTGAAGCAACTTTAGGACCAAAACAAAGTGGCATGCCTGATTATTGGTGTCTCCCGTGGGCACATGAATAGGAGAGGGATAGTCAAAGTGCTTTAAACTTGTACATTGTGTTTCATTAATGTCTGTCTATCCTAGACCTACCGATCTATACTGTAGCTATATATACCTGATAATAAAGTCTCAAAACATACAAAGCAAACATTTATAGAATTACTATGAGAAAATGGTTAAATCCACAATCACTATGGAAGATGTTGAATACACCTCTCTATAACTAATATTACAAGTGTAAAAATCAACATTTGTTGTTTTCTTTTAAGTAAGGAAAAACAGCAACAGGTGAGTATTTGCATAAGATATTTGAGTTTGGTTTTGTTCTGAGAGTAAGCATACTGGCACATAGGCTAAAATCTCAGAATGAAAACAGAAGAATCCCTATGCAATAGTAAAAGAAGATAGAGATTTCAAACAGGAAGAAGAAGAGCAAATTAAAGCTTACCTATAGAAGAGCACATCAGAAAGAACTTACTTGGGGTTTAGTACCTCAATGACCTTAATGGTAAGGAGGGAGTGAGTTCTGACATAAATGCATCTCAATTTTAAGTAAAAAAAGTCTCACTCTTGCATGAAATAAGCTTTTTCTTTTTTTGTGGTACTGGAGATTGAACCCAGGGGCATTCTACCTCTGAGCCAGTCCTATTTTATTTTGAAACAAGGATTCACTAAGTTACTGAGGGCCTTGATAAGTTGCTGAGGCTGGCCTTGAACCTGGGATCCTCTGGTCTCAACCCTCCAAATACTGAGGTTACAGGCATGTGCCACTGCACCTGGCTAAAATAAGCTCACTGAATAGCAGCCACAGCTAATGACAAGAGGATGCACTTCATATGTGTATAGGATAAATTAAAAAATATATAGTTTCCTGTTTTGATTATTTTAGCAATAGATTTTCACACATTATCACTACAACTTTTTATTATTGAAAACAGATAGCAATATATAAAATAACGTATACAAATTTTGATGTTAAAAATATCAATTAATCAAATAGTAGAATCCTTGTGCCATTCTTTACTTTAAATCCATAAAGTTTAATATAGTTTAAAATTTGGTACATATTAGACACTCAATAAATGTTGAATGAATGAACCAGAGACTGAGATGCTTAACAGCCATGCAAGTTTTTCCTTATAATATAATAATATATGATTGTTAAACAAAATGTTTTGCCCCATCAGTAAAACCTTGAAAATTATACAAAACAGCTAAATGATGATCTCTATTGTTAAATGATGGTACTTAGTTACTAGGTTCTTGTTTTTCCTTTCTAAATTTTACAAGATTTCCACCTTAAATATTATTATCCATAATTTATTATTACAGAGATGTCCCTCCTAAGACTATGGAATAAGGATACTATTGCTGCCATAAGAGTTAAGCTCTGAAGTCCACACATGATGGAACAATACATAGACATAAAACATCATGGAAAAAAATCTGGAAGGGCTTGGGTATAGCCTGTTTTAATATACTCATATATTTAATTTAAAAATTTTGTGATAAAAAAGTTAGTTCTGCTATACTATGGAAACATAAATATCTTCACAGGTTGCTATTGGGAGTACCCATCTCAGTAATGTTCCAGGTAAACTCAGTTTTAACAATTAGCTTTCAATTTTTCTTAAAATTATCCAGCTAGACGTAGTGCACATGCCTGTAATCCTAGTACTTGGAAGGCTGAAACAGGAGGATTGCAAGTTTGAGGCCAACCTCAGGAATGTAGAAAAACCCAGCTTCAAAATAAAAATAAAATGGGGCTGGAGAAATAGCTCAGAAGTAGAATGTCCCTAGGTTCAACCTCCAGTACAAAAAACAAACAAACAACTTATCCTTTGTAAGATGATATGAACATCTAACTCTGCTTGTGTGTCTATAATGAACCCAGCCATGTTTGCAAGCATTTTATATCTCTTGTTGCATTTAATCCTCATTAGAAGGCTATGAGGCAGCTACCATCACTGTCCTCATAAAGGAACTACTTTTGGAATTTGTTCAAACTCACACTGATATTAAGAGGCAGAGAAAGGATTTCAAACAAGAAAGCCTGAACCCAGCCCCTGTGCCCTTAGCTACTACCCTCTGCATTCATTTAACCATTCAGCAAATCTATACTGAATGCTTGTAGACATTCCAGGCACTGTGCTAAATGCTAAGAGCCCCTAGTGGGGCTCTAAGCAAACAATACCTGCTCTCCTGGAGCTCATGGTCTAGAGGTAGAAAGAACAATGTAAAGCAACAAGTAAGTAGAGAAGCACAAACTGAGGCAAACGCTATGAAGAGAAATCACTGGCTGCTCTAGAGTGCAGCAGAGGCCCTTTCTTAGATAAGGAGATTAGAAACGGTCTCTAAGAAAGTGATAATTAAGCTAAGACTAGATGGATTAGTAAAAGTTAGTGAAGAATGGAGAAAGAATGTGCCAGGCTTTGAGGAGAGCAGGGCAAAGTGTTTTCTAATCCCTTTGACAAGATCTGATAGAAAGAGGGGTGTATCTTTGGGAGATCGGTGCTGTTAGAATAAATTTCTCTGTGTCCCCTTATTCTGACTTCATATTCTTTGCTAAAATCTTCATATTCTTTGCTAAAATCTTCATACTCTTTGCTAAAATCTTCTTTCATAAATTAGCTTCCGATACAGTTCGATAATAAGATGGTTGTGCAGACAGATTTTAATGATTATGAGAGTCCTTTCCCCTCGTAAATTAATAAACCCATACTTATGCCAGTCTCTAGTATGCACTTTTCTTGTTACCACGTTTGCCAATGTCTGATTCTGAGCTTTCAAAGAAGGTCAGATCCTGCCGGGCGTGGTGGCGCACGCTTGTAATCCCAGCATTCGGGAGGCTGAGACCAGAGGATCTGGGTTCGCGGCCAGCCTCTGCTACCTAGTGAGGCACTCCGCAACTTAGTGAGACTCGGTTTCAAAATAAAGAATAAAAAATGGGGCTGGGGGTATAGCTCGGAGGTAGAATGCCCCTGAGTTCAATCCCCAGTACCACAAAAAAAACAAACAAACAACAACAACAAAAAAAAACAAAGAAGGTCAGATCCTTAAATGAAATGATCTGATTCCAAGTTGAGTTGGACTTGATTCCAACTCCAACCTGCCTTCCCTTGGACGTTGCAAATGCTTATATCTGACCTCTCTCCCTCACTTGTGAAGTTGTATAAATATGCAATATTTGGTAAAGTAGAAAAAAGGTGAATGCATTTTTTTTTTAAGAATAGATTTAGTGAGCCCACAATCCATGATTATTCCAATTCATTTTGCCGAAAAGAAAGTCCACCTGGAAGCGAGTCTGAGTGAAGTCATGTTTTGAATATTTGGGGAATAAAACAGACACCATCTTGTCTGAGAGTCACGTGCTGCATGAGTAATGCGGGTATTCTTTTATGAGATTGTTTGAGTATAAAACTGTAGTAAACTGTGCTGGTAAGTGTTTCCCCACTACAAGCATGGAAACGAGACTTACTCATAATATTTATTTCTTCTCCAGAGTGCCTTGCAGACCTGAGACATCTGAACTAACAAAAGCCCTCCAACTTATAATGTAACACAGCTGCTCTGAGGACTGTGTGCGTGCATGTGTGTGTGAGCCAGGGGAGGGGATTTCCTTGTATTTATTCATTTATGTGCCCTTTGGAGACGGGGCAAGCTCTGTCCAACTGGAATTCTAAGTGCCTTCACTGGGCATGTGTTAGACATAAAATGTTGGCTCATGTGTAAAGTATCTTCCGGGCAGTGCGCAGCTGCCTGTCATAAAAGATGAGATTGTATATTGTTTAGGAACAGCAACGATAATGCATGGCATTTGCACAGTGAACAATTCATATTCAGAATAATGCATTTATTACCAAGAATTGGGTATTACATAGAAACTATTATCAAAAGACATGTGTATATAATTGTTCTCTTTTTGTTTTGTTTTTGTAGTATTGGAGATTGAACCCAGAGGCATTCTATCTCTGAACTACACCCCCAGCTCTATTTTAATTTTTCTTTTGAAACAAGGTCTCACTAAGTGGGGGAAGGCCTTGCTAAATTGCTGGGGCTGGCCTTGAACCTGCGATCCTCCCATCTCAGCTTCCCATGTCCTAGGATTACAGGCGTGTACCACCACACCTGACTTATAATTGTTCTCTGTTAGTAATTATTTCGGATCAGTAAGTTAACTTCCAATGTGTGAGTTATGCTTTCAACAGAGCAGAAATAAAATGGTTATCAGCTTTGTCATTTAATTCTTTAGTCTCCATTTTTGTTCTCCCAAATTGGTTGAATAAACCAGAAGAGGTCTTAAATGTTACCAATTTAGGGAAAAAAATCAGGAAAGGGAGGTTGGGAGCTGCTGCTCATCAGACTTTAATGCTGTGGCTATCTTGGAGGAGTCTATCAGGGTTCAAAAGTAGCTCTCCTGAGAGTCTAAGCCACAGATGGCTTTATCAAGCCCCTGCTGCTGGCAAGAATGGTACTGGTGACAAGATCTAAGTCACTACTTTTAAGAGTGCCAACCATGGTAGTGAGTGGCAACACCAGAGATGGGGCCAGGCTTATACAGCACGGTGTCTGGTATATAAGTTTCAAGAGACACAGAAAAGAAACTCCAGAAATAAGATTTTTTTTGGCCAGGACTATCCACCACCCCATATCACTCTGCATTCAATTTGGACTACTGGATCCAAGCACTCTATTTCTAAGGAGGTATACTAAGCTGTTGTCCTTTGAGTAAATAGAGGAGATTCATCAAATGGGCAAAGGGAAGAGGGAAAGGCAGAAAGGAAACAGACCTTAAAAAACAAATTATTGTAAAAGACAGAAACAAATTTTGATTGTATAAATAACAGGTATACAAAAGTTTAAAGTTTCTAGAGAAATCCACCACTAATTTAGTGTGTGTGTGTGTGTGTGTGTGTGTGTGTGTGTGTGTGTGTGTGTGTTTTGCTACTCAATATTCAGACCCCCTTCCATCCCATCCGATTCTCAGGGACTTATGATGGAATCAAGGCCCTGCTTTTCATGAAAGATGCTAAAGGTTCCAGATTCTCCTTCCTTTGGGCCAACGCTAAGCCTCAGGTGGGCAACTGACCAGGGTCAGCCAATCAGATGTTTCTGGTCCAGACTTCGAGTGGTGACTGAATCAAGCAAAAGCCAGAGAGCACGTCAGGATTCACTCACCATCCTGACACCCAGCAGCGGCAGTCCGGAGTGGCAGTGTGAAGTGACAAGATGTTATCAGAGTCCAGCTGCTGCTGGGGCTTGACTTAGACTATGGTGCCTCTCCTGGTGTTCTCATATCTCGAGTTTGCTTTTCTAGCCTTCCAGTTGATTCCATGAGCTTCAAACTCTCTTCCTAAAGATTCCTTTTCAACCCACATTGGGCAAAGCTGGTATTAATTAGTCACAAATGGTACAATGGATAAGGGAAACAATTTTTAAGTTTGGCTTAATGAAGTACATGTACACTGTCTCATGGGGTTTTACCATTTTCATAGATAGAAAAATGTGAAAATATCTTGAAGGCTCAGCGCTAGGATCTTCTCAAGGAGGTCCTAGTGGTCGGTGCTCAGCTACCCTGAATTTATGACTGCCATGACTGGGACCTCACTACCCAAGAGCAGATCTGAGAGACCACCACTGCCCTTCCAATACTCAGCTGGTACTCTGGTGTCAACCACTTCCCATATTCTTAGTTGATGCTACGTACCTCTTACCTGGTTGAAAACCCCAATTCTAGCCGCTTCCATCATCTTTGCTTAATTGCTGGGCCCTGAGCTCTATCTCACAGATGAATCAGGTTAAAAACGTGATCTACTTAATTGTGTGGTACAACAGGTTTAAATTCTGTTGTTGAATTTAAGCCAATTATATCTCTCACACATGGGTGTCATAAAAGCTTTAGCGAGGTCTTGTCATGGCTCAAAGAAAGACAGGCCTGATTTATGAATTCTTGATAGCACTTAACATTTTATTTGGATTTAGAGTTAACTCTAGACATATCAATCAAGCAAGCTGTTTTTAAATCTTTATTCTCAGCTGTTCCTGGTGCCAGATTGTCTAACAAATAAAGGCAGAGACAGATGTAATTTGTGACTGCAAGAGCCCCTGTCATTGTCATGCAACAGGCCAGCTGGTGGATCCACAATACAGCTCACCGCTTGACTCATGGGCAGTAGGCATCTCACTACCCATAAACATGAGCAATGTTTAAATATCACACATATCATGTAATGAGTTTATTATAGAAATTAAACATGTGTTTACAGACTTGATAGTGGGAAAATGGAATTTTATTATAACATGAATGTACATAATCACATTGTCCCTGCTTGATTAAAAAAATATGTAACTTTGGTAACTTGAAAAATATAATGTTGGCAAAAAAAATCAACAGGGTATGTGATAGCCCAGAGATATACTAATATATTTGCACACACATACTTGCATATATATTTGACTTCCAAACCCATCAATAGGATTATAACACTTACTCTCCTGGAAAGAATTGATAGCAGGATCCGAAAATGACTAGGAATCTTATGCAAATCATGTTTATACTTAAACATGAGGTAAAAGCAGTCTCTACCTACCAGATTTAAGAGTAAATGTTTGTTATAGGATGGTCAACTGGCAATTAAATATAATTCTCAAAGAGATATATAAACTGTAGAGAAATTCCAACAGCAAAGGACATGAAAATCCATAGAATTACAAATACTTAATAGATAATATGAAAATTCTCAAACTCATCAATATTCAAAGAAACACAAATAGTAAACATTTTCTTAAAATTATCATTCCACTGTGGAACACCAGGAGAGAAAAGCAGGCTCCATTTGCTTGTACACAGCTGGTATTGTGATAATAAGCTCAAAGTAGCCTGATACTATTCAGTTATTGATGACTATAAAAACATCTTAATTTTTATGTTATCAAGCTTTATCTCATCAAGGAAGTTAAATCAAATGTACCAATAAGAATTGGTTCCGTGTGTGTGTGTGTGTGTGTGTGTGTGTGAGTGACTGGGGATTGGATTGAACCCAGGGGCATTCTAATACCTCTGAGTTATACTTCCAACCCTATTTTTAATTTTGAAACAGGGTCTTGCTAGGCTGATGAGAGTCTCACTACTTGCTTGGTTCCCTGTTTCTAATTGTCAAATCGTAGGAGAATATTGTCATATGCCCTTAACCCAAACCCTATCTTGCTTTGCTCTAGTCTTTCTGGCAAATGGTATGAAGGGTTAGAAAGACAATGTGGTAGAGGAGCTTTGTGTGGAGGAGGCAGAAAGTGGTCTGCTGTGGTCTAGAGGTTGGTGCTGTTAGAACATAGGCACATTTGACTGAAATAGTATATTGAGATAGATCATGACTCTTCATCTCCTTACCAGCCACATTTATACCAGAAGAATACCCTGATTTGGATGACACAAGGGCTAAATGGAATAAAATATGCCATCATTTGCCTTTAAAATCAGAAAATTAAATTTTCTAAGGATAATTATGCTACTGATTATATGGTGAGACTGACACTATCATTCCCAGGTGAAGATTGTATAAGTTAATTACACATTTTTATCAAGAGCTTCATAATGACAATACTTTTTGTTTGTTTGTTTGTTTGTTTTTTGCAGTACTGGGGATTGAACTCAGGGGCATTCTACCTCTGAGCTATACCCCCAGCCCTATTTTTTAGTCTTTATTTTGAAACAGGGTCTCACTAAGTTGTGGAGTGCCTCACTAGGTAGCTGAGGGTGGCTGTGAACCCGGATCCTCCGGTATCAGCCTCCCAAATGCTAGGATTACAAGCATGTGCCACCACGACCAGCTTCATAAAGACAATATTTTGGACCAATAAATCCCACATTCAGAACCCTGTTGAATGTGAAGATAATGAGATTTCGATCTCTGTTATACATAGTAGCCAGAAAAAAAAAAA
>PVLC010048165.1:0-10845 GCA_004027655.1 Graphiurus murinus
CTTCTAAATCTGTACCTCCAGACTCAGACTAGCAATTAAGCAGCTGCTCTCTGTATTCAGTCACTTAATGTCCCATAAGCATCTCTGACTGACAGTGCCGGCAGAGATGGAGGGATTCCATATTGTAGGAGAAGGTGCATTATGAACAGGGCAGCCAGGGGAACCCCCTGCTAGAGTGGTAAAGTAAACATGGTGCATGTTTGGAAGGGCACAGAGAGAACATAGGGATCGTGCTGCAGCAGCAGATGGCAGTCAGAGGCAGCATGATACAAAACCAACCACAAGAGCCAGGTGCTGTCAGGGCCTTTGCTATTCTCTGATCCTCAGTGATTATTCAGCTCCAAAACCTGTAAGGACATTGATATGCCGGAGCAGTTCATTGAGCGGCTTAACAGAGCTTGGAAAGAAAAATTGCCTCTTCCTGGGAACCTTGTATTTTGTTTTTCAGGTTGTCACCATTTATGATCAGATTTGCATTTCAAAAAGATACTACTACTGTATTTTAAAATTCTTGATGGGCTACCATGGCTTAATGGTATTAAAACAAAGTTGATAATCCAGTATTGAATCATTCAGGGTCATTGTAATTGGACTCTTGCTGTTTCTTCTGCTGTCAAAAAGGAGAAACTAACATATTAACAAGTGAAGTTTTAGCTCTGTGAACACAACTTCTATTGCTCCCAAATCTGCCATACTTTTTCTGCTCTCTCAGCCTTTGCATAAACTGTTAGCTTTAACTAGAATGTCCTCTTTCTGGAACATTCTAGCTCTTTGTAAGATTTAGCTCAAACACCATCAGTTTGGTGAAACCTTTGTAAATTTGCTTAGGCTTGCTTTAGGATCCCTTATTACAGCTTTTTTCAGAATTTCTAATTACATGTTTACTTGCTGATAATCCTCTACTGGACTCTAAACCAGGGGTTACCAAGCTTTTTCTGTAAAAGGCTAGACAGTAAGTCTTAGGCTTTGTGCACCGTTGAGTCTTTTGCAATTGCTCAACTCTGTCATTGTAGTGCGAAAGCAGTCATAGACAATATGTAAATGAGTGAGAGGCTATGTTCCAACAACACAATACTTGTTTACAAAAACCCAGTGGTCTGGAAATGGTATGGCTAAGGCCATTGTTTCCAGACCCTCTCCTCTCTCAAAGGTCTTGAGGTGGTAGGCTCAGTCTTACTGTTGCTTTTCAGTCTCCAGCACCAGGCATGGCGCCCTTGGTAGGCTCCATAAATGTTTGTTATAGGAAGGAATGGCAACACTATGCAATGGCAGAAATTGGCAACTACGCTGTTTCTAGGGACGTGATAGAGGACCTGTTTGTTCATTTCAAAGTTGTTTAAATTGAGATAAAAATTTTTGTTAGTATCAATGTGTTTGAGGAAGTAGATTAGATGTATAAAAATAATAAAATCAGAAGGAAGGAACACATTTTATTGATTTATACCAGAAGAAAATAAATGATTGTCTTTCAAAGGAAGAAAGTGAAATTAAAAATAATGTTCTTGAAGGAATTATAGAGGATTTGCTAATAAAATGGCAGTATCTTTTCTTGTGACTCAAATTTAATATGCTGTTTTTCTGTGTCATCCTTCTTAATTAAAAAAAATTCCCTATTCGGTTGTCAGAAAATGATTGTTTAATGCCTAGCCCTTCTGCTATCCCTGCTTAGATCATTTTGTATCCTTTAGATGTGTTAGGGTGGGGAAAAGGTGGAGAGCCACTAAACTTGGATTTTCTGCAGTTAAAAAGGCTTCTTGTTTTTTTCTAGGTTGATTTGGAATCAAGTCCACAGAATAGAAGTCCTGAATCACGTCCTAGTGTTGTTTATTCCAATACCAAATTTCCTCGAAAAGATAATCTCAACCCAAGACACATCAGTCTTCCTCTTCCTGCTCCTCATGCACAGTATGCAATTCCCAATCGGCATTTTCATCCCCTTCCCCAGCTACCAAGACCGCCATTTCCAATACCACAGCAGCACACCTTGTTAAATCAGCAGCAGAACAGTTTGCCTGAACCACCAAACCAAATGCCACCCCAGCCACATCAGGTAGTCCAGCAGCAAGGTCAGCTGAACCCGCAGGCCCAGCAGCCGCCTCCTCAGCCTTCTCCTGCCTATCAGGCAGGACCCAACAGTGCATTTTTCAATAATGCGGTTTCTCATCGACCACAGTCTCCTCCTACAGAGGCTGTGATTTCTGAGCAGCCCCCTCCCATGCTGCAGGAAGGCCATAGTCCCCTGAGAGCCATTGCACAGCCCGGCCCCGTTCTTCCTTCACATCTGAACAACTTCATTGATGAGAACCCCCCAGGATTACCTATAGGAGAGGCGCTAGGTAAGTTTGCCTGTTACTTCTAGATGTGACAAATTCACATTATTTACTTAAAATGACACTTTACAATATTAGTCTAGATCAGGATTGATTAATTTCTTTAAATAATGCCAGCAAAAACCAGCTACTTAGTGCAATAGTCAGAATCTAGTTCCCAATGCTATCTAGAATAGTAAGTGTCCAGTTACATCATTATGCAAGTGAGGGAAAAAAACATCAGAACTCTGGTTTCTAGCAAATTTAGGAAATATGTACTTTCTTCCAAAACTAAATTATAGCTGTCTCTTTGTGAAGAAAATCTGGTTGTAAAAACTCTTGACAAAATTAACTAGAAACCCCCAATGCATAAAAACTTGATTTTTTCACAAATGTTTCTACAGATCGTATACATGGGAATGTGGCTCTGGAAACATTAAGGCAGCAGCAAGCTCGGTTGCAGCAGTGGAATGAGCATCACGCCTACCTGAGTCAAGGCAGCATTCCATACCCTCACCATCACCACCCGCCCCTCCAGCACCTTCCTCAGCCGCCCGTGGGACTGCATCAGCCGCCGTTGAGGGCGGACTGGAAGCTCACCAGCAGTGCGGAAGACGAGGCAGAAACGACGTTCTCCAGGTAGTGCAGAGACACTCTGACTCTGAAACATCTCCCCACACCCTTTGTGGCGGTAGTTCTGTTAACTTTAAAATAGAATATCGTCTCAAAGAAATGGAAGGCTAGTCTTGTTGGCCCATGGAACCAGGTTCCTTTGATTACCTCTAAAATAAACAGAATTCATTTAGGAGTAACTCTTGTACCATTATGAGCACAGGTGATCTATGAGTTGTCAATTTGGCTCTTTACTTCATGGTCTCCGCTGAAGAGAAACATACCAACACTGTGGGTTTTTTTTTTTTTTTTTGCAATCAGTGATAATACAACACAGAGTTAAAGGACATAAGTAAATTAGTAGTTAAAAGTAAAAATTATGAGTTTTTATATCACTGATTTTTTTTCTTTTTTTAGTAGCACAGACTTCAACCTTAACTTCAGGTACTATAAGTGTTTAGTTCTAATGCTAAATGTGTTTTTATGGCCAACATCATGCAAATGCTTTGAAGTATCTCCTGATCCCTTCTGAATCAGGCTCACCATTGTGACAAACTTTCATAACTTCTAGTTCTATAGAGGCAAGAAACAGATGCTTTAAATATAAAGGGAAAAGAATTATCAATCAGGCAGTTGAGCATATTCAGAATTCAGTTTAGTACCTTCTGCTCATATTTACAGTTACTTACTGCTAGTTTTAATGAAGTACAGTGATTTGGTTTGTAGAAATAATAGAGTTGACTAAGCTTTTCTTAATGTAATGGAGCCCTTCCCTTGTTTTCTCCCCATATTTCATCATCTTTGAGTAGGTTTCAAGATTTAATCAGAGAGCTCTCTCACCGTGATCAAAGTGAGACTCGAGAACTAGCGGAAATGCCACCACCTCAGTCAAGACTTCTGCAGTATAGACAAGTTCAGGCAAGAAGCCCACCAGCAGTCCCATCTCCCCCTTGCAGTGCAGACCACAGTAGCCACCTTTCTAACTTCAACGACAACAGCAGAGACATTGAAGTAGCCAACGGCCCAGCATTTCCACAGCGCCTTCCCCCACAGATATTCAGCTCACCCTTCTCTCTTCCATCCGAACACCTTGCCCCTCCTCCCTTGAAATACCTGGCACCTGATGGAGCATGGACTTTTGCTAACTTGCAACAGAATCACTTAATAGGGCCAGGCTTCCCCTACGGCCTACCTCCACTGCCTCACAGGCCGCCGCAGAACCCTTTTGTACAAATACAGAATCATCAACACACTATTGGTCAAGAGCCATTTCACCCCTTGTCATCTCGAACAGTATCTTCTTCTTCGCTCCCTGGCTTGGAAGAGGTAAATATCTCTTCTTCTTCTTTCTTTTCGGGATTATTTGACTTGAACTATAGCAAAATGTGTTGATTTAATAGTAGGAATGGCCAGAACTGTTGAATTTAATAGTCTTTTAAAGATAATCCTTTCTTGGAAATTATTCTGATTTCCACCCTATTATTGCAGTAATTTGGTTTTTGTAGAATGATCACCACCAGTGAAACATGAAGCGCCTTGAGTGTCTCTTACTGCTCTTTGGAAACACAAGGAATCTAGAATCTATTTAATATTCAAATGTCTTTGCCCTCTCTAATCTGAGGAAATGGTTTTCAGTACTGATCCTTCTTTTCCTCCCCTCTCCTCCTCCTCCTGCTCCCTTTTCATTGAACTCAGAGGTATTCTACCTCTGGGCTACACCCCGGCCTTGCTCAGCTGCTGAGTCTGGCTATGAACCTGCAATCCTCCTGTCTCAGCCTCTCAAGTACTAGGATGCCAGGCATGTGCCACCACGCCCAGCTGTTACTCACCTTTTAAGTTACATTTGTTAATTAGAACTTTCCAAAGATGTTGGCTTTTTCATCCTATGGCCACTTCCAAGTGTCAGCTCTCTTTCTTCTGTCACTGATACTGTTGTTTTGATTAGACTGAGGTGGTTGATATGGAGACTGAATCCCAGATGTTGGAATTTGCAGGTGTTTAATATAAAATTGAGTCTGCTAAAGTAAGCATTTTAAGGTAAATTGAATTCTCCCAAAAGTCATCTTTATGGATTTTCATTGATATGAAAGTCATCTTTATGGATATTCACTGATATGAAAAATTTTGTAATATCAGTTTATAAAACTTCCAAAATGGTACCACATGGAGTAGACTTTTAAAATGTTATAGAGCTGTTCCCGATATGCTTGCAGTGATCAGAGAGAAGAATGTATATTAAACTGTTTCCAGTTATTGGCAATCACAGATATCTTCTTAAAACAGGATAAACATTTCAAATTTTGATATGTAAAAAAAATTTTGATGTTAGCTTTCATTTTGGCAATTCCTAAAGGGTTTCTAAAGGCTGTTAGAAATAATTGACTCACATATTTTATAAATTCTCTACTATAGATGCTGATTAAAAAGTCTAGTTTTATAGGGAAAGCTCTACATCTTATTTGCAGAGTTTTGGAAGTAATTTGTTCAAATTGCTCTAGTATCGATTGGTTCATTCTGTGTAATAACTGTTATTAAAACAACTTAATTACTGTCTTAGGCTTCTGAGGTAAGCTGTAGGCATGATAAATATGTACTGGTATCTATATGTATATATTTGTGAATATCTAGAATTTTGGAACTGTACTTTACAAAGATTTGACACATATCTGACATTTCAAATTATAATGAAATGGTTTTATAACTGTGGTTATGAAATTTTCAGTTAAGTGATATTCTATTTATCTTTAATGAAATTCACATAACTTGAAATTCACCACTGATAGCAATTATATACAATTTATTGGGTTTTACTAAATTTGCAACATCATACGGCAATCACCATTATCCAATTCCAGAGCATTTCATTACCCCTGAAGGAAACCACATGACCATTAAGCAGTACATTTCCGTCTTCACTCCCAGGACTTACAACCACTAATCTATTTTTGTCTCCATGGGGACACAATGGAATCATATAATATCATATAATATATAGCACTTTGTATCTGGTTTTCAAAATGCATTTACACTGTAGCAGGTGTCGCTATTTCATTCCTTTTTATGAGTAAATAATATTCCATTCTATAGATATGCCACAATTTTTCTGTTTACCAACTGATAAACATTTAGATGATTTCCATGGGGGGGGGGGCTCTTATGAATAATGCTGCTGTGTCTATTTGTGAACAAGCTTTTGCATGAAAGTATATTTTTAATTCTCTTGGCTGTGAACCTAAAAGTAGAATTCCTGGGTCATAACATAACTTTTAACTTTTTTTTTTTTTTTTTTTCCAGTACTGGGGATTGAACCCAGAGGCATTCAACCTCAAGCTACACTCCTAGTCTTTTTTATTCTTTATTTTGAAATAGGGTCTCACTAAGTTGCAGAGGACCTCACTTGAGTAGCTGAGACTGGCCTCAAACCCAGATCCTCTGGTTTCAGCTTTCCAAGTACTGGGATTACATGCATGTGCCACCACGCTTGGCTAACTTTAACTTTTTAAGGAACTGCCAAACTACAGCAATGCATGAGGATTCTAGTTTCTTCACATATTCACTTTTTAAAAATTATTATTATAGTCATATATTTTCTTTGGAGAAATGTCTGTTCAAGTCCTTCAGCTATTTTAACAAAGCGTTGTCTTTTTGTTACTGAATTGTAATAGTATTTTTCATGTATCCTAGATTTTAGACCCTTAATCTCATATGTGATTTGCAGTTATTTCTATTTTATAGGTCCTCCCATCTCCTTTATAAAAGCGTGTTTTGATGCACAAAAATTTTAAATTTGGACAAAATTAAATCTTACTTATGTTTCCTTTGGTTATTTGTACTTTTGGAATCAGATCTAAGAAATTGTTGCCTACAAGATCACAAAGATTTACTTCTACATTTTCTTTTAAGAGTTCTACAGTTTTAGCTTTTATACATTTAGTTCTTAACTCTTTTTTTTGGGGGGGGGGTACTGGGGATTGAACTCAGGGGCATTCTACCTCCAAGCTATACCCCCAGTCCTATTTTTTTATTCTTTATTTTGAAACTGAGTCTCACTAAATTGCGGATTGCCTCACTAGGTAGCTGAGGCTGGCCGCGAACCCGGATCCTCCAGTCTCAGCCTCCCGAATGCTGGGATTACAAGCGTGCGCCACCACGCCCGGCTGTTCTTAACTCTTTGATATGTTTTGAATTAATTTTGTATATTGTGTGAGGTAATTAAATGTATTCTTTTGTATGTGGTTACCAGTCTTATCAGCACCATTTGTTGAAAAGACTCTTCCCATTAAATGATCTTGGCAACATTGTCAAAAATCAGTTGACTATAAATGTTGGATCTATTTCTGGGCTTTCAGTTCTATATGAAAGTGATTATTGTCTGTGCGTATGCCAGTTCCATGCTGTCTTTTATACTGTACTATTGTTGTAAGTTTGGGAATTGAAAATGGGAGTCTTTGTACTGTGTTCTTCTGTCTACTTCAAGATTATTTTACCTATTCTGGAATCCCCCTTTTTTAAAAATGAGTTTTAGGTTCAGTTTTGCTAATTTTGGGGGAGAGGGGAATATAGTTGAGATTTTTAAAATGAACTGCTTCCTATCTATGGGTCAGTTTGAGGAGATTATTGCCATCTTAACAATACTAAGTTTTCTCTTACCTGAGCATGGGAAATCTGCCCATTTATTTAGATCTTTTAAAATTTCTTTTGATAGTATTTTGTAATGTTCTAAGTGTAAATATTGTACTTAAATTAATTCATAAGTATCTTATTTTCCATATTATGAATTTTTTTATTTTTGTGATGTTTATAAATACAGTTGATTTTTATATTGATTGTGTATCTGTAATCTTGCCAAACTTTCTATTAGCTCTAATAGATTTTGAGAGGGTACTTTATGACTTTTTAACATAGAATACAATATCGTCTGCGAATAGTTTTATTCTCAATCTGGAAGCTTTTTCTCTCTTTTTCTTGCCTAATTACCCTGGCTACAACCTCCAGTATAATATTTAGGGATATACATTTGGCAAAATCAGAGAAAGTAAGTATATCTAGAGAGAAAATCCCAAATTTCTCTCAGCTGTTGATTTCTAATTTTATTCCATTGTAGCTTGGGACATACTTTGTGTAAGTTCTATCTTTTAAAACTTATTGAGACTTGTTTTGTGGCATAGCATATGGTCTTCTATCTTGGAGAATATTTCAGATGTACTTGAGAATGTGTGTTTTGCTTTTGTTGGGTGGAGTGTTCATAGATACGTCTATTGAGTTTATGGTTTTGTTCAGATTTTTAATTTCCTTTTGATCTTTTGTCTAGATAGTATAGCCATTGTTAAAGTAGAGCATTGAAGCTTCCAGTTATTATTGTTGAACTGTTTTTCCCTTCAATTCTATTTATTCTTCACGTATTTTGTGGCTCAGTCATTAGGTATTTATATAGTTGTATCTTCTTCTTCGTCTTTTGTGTGTGTGTGTGTGTGTGTGTGTGTGTGTGTGTGTGTGTGGTACTGGGGATTGAACTCAGGGGCATTCTACCTCCGAGCTATACCCCCAGCCCTACTTTTTATTCTTTATTTTGAAATAGGGTCTCACTAAGTTGCGGAGTGCATCACTAGGTAGCTGAGGCTGGCTGCAAACCTGGATCCTCCGGTTTCAGCCTCCCGAATGCTGGGATTACAAGCGTGCACCACCACGCCCAGCTTTATATCTATTTTTGATATTAGTATAGCCACCCCAGCTTTCTTTTAGTTACTGTTTGCATAGAATGTCTTTTCAAATCCTTTCTACTTCCAACCGATTTATGTGTTTAAATCTAAGTGGATATCGTATAAATAGCATGTGATTAGATCATATATTTTTCCCATTCTGACAATTGCTTCCTTTTAATGTTAGAGTATAATAATTTACATTTAATGTAATTACTGATAAAGTATTTCTGTCATTTTTCTATATGTTTCCTATTGCATCTCTTTGTTCTAGAATTTCTCCATTACACTCTTTTGTGTTAAATATTTTTCTTTCTTTTTTTTTTTTTTTGCGGTACTGGGGATTGAACTCAGGGGCATTCTACCTCCGAGCTATACCCCCAGCCCTATTTTTTTATTCTTTATTTTGAAACAGGGTCTCACTAAGTTGCGGAGTGCCTCACTAGGTAGCTGAGGCTGGCCGTGAACCCGGATCCTCCGGTCTCAGCCTCCCGAATGCTGGGATTACAAGCGTGCACCACCACGCCCAGCTTGTGTTAAATATTTTTCAATGCACCATTTTAAGTCTCATTTCCTTTAGTATGTATTTTAAACAAAGTAGGTCAGATTAACACCACCTTGTCTTGTGGGGGGAAGGGAGAGTGGTCAAACTCAATAGTAACAAACTCTCAGCTTTTGTTTACCTGAGAATATCTTGGTTTCACCTACATATTTGAAGGATGGTTTTGGCAAATGTAGAATTCTTGGCTGACAGTTTATTTACTTAGCACTGTGAAGACCATGGCCTTCTGGTCTTCCTGGTTTCTGAGAGAAATCAGCTGTTGATCTTATTGCCGATTCCTTTGCACATTGGATTGCTTCTCTATTGCCGCCTTCAAGATGATCTCTCTATCTTTGGCTCTCAACACTTTGGTTATGATAAGTGTCAATGTGAATCTTTGAATTTGTTCTTGGAGTTAATTGAGCTTCTTGGATATATAAGTTAATGTTTTTCATCAAATTGGTAATGTTTGGGCCATTCTTTCCTCACTCTTTCTGCTAGTTTCTCTTTTTTCCACCTGGGCCCCATCATTTGGATGTTGGTGCGCCTGATGGTGTTTCATGGGTCTCAGCCCTATTCATTTTTCTTCCCTTCTACTATTTCTCAGATTGGCTGATCTCAATTGACCAGTCTTCAAATTTGTTCATACTTTCTTCTCATTTAAATCTGCTGTTAAACCTCTCATAAAATTTTCACTTCAGTCATGTGCTTTTTCAACTCCATAATTTTGTTTTTCTTTATTATAATTTTTTCTCCTTATTGGTATTCTCTATTTGGTGAAACATCTTCATGATTCCCTTTGTTTTGTTTTTGTTTTATGGTGATGTCAGGGATCAAACCTTGCCCACACCAGGTAATGACTCCACTACTCTGCCCTCCTTTACTTTTATACATGTGGGGTTTTTTTGTTTTTTTTTTAATTTCCTTAGACATACTTAAAAAACTAGTTGAAAGTATTTATCTAGCAAGCTGAATGTCTGGGCTTCCTCCAGGACAGTATCTGTTTGTCTTTTTTTTTAATTCCCCCCACTTCAAGTCCCCACCCCATCCGTACTTTCTTCTTTCTTTCCATGCTTCATAGTTTTTTGTCAGTAAGTAACTGGACATATTGAATAGTACAATATAGCAACTCTGAAAATCAAATTCTCCCTCCCCAGGGTTTGTTGCTGCTGCTTATTATAGTTGTTCATTTACTTTTTAAAATTAATTTTGTAAAGTCTGTATTTGTCATGTGTGGTCTTTGAAGTCTTTTTCTGATAACTTAATATTTAGCTGATCCTTGCATAGAGATTTTCTTAACTGCCTGGAACCAGCCAGGCGTAGTGGCACACACACTTGTTATCCCAGTACTCAGGAGGCTGAGACAGGAGGCTCACAGGTTCGAAGCCAGCCTCAGCTACTTAGTGAGACCCTCTACAGCTTAGTTTCAAAATAAAGAATAACAGCCGGGCGTGGTGGCGCACACT
The DNA here is from genome assembly GCA_004027655.1 of Graphiurus murinus. Lineage (NCBI taxonomy): Eukaryota > Metazoa > Chordata > Mammalia > Rodentia > Gliridae > Graphiurus > Graphiurus murinus. The sequence continues at coordinate 10,628 of PVLC010048165.1, forward strand.
TGTAATCCCAGCATTTGGGAGGCTGAGACCGGAGATTCCGGGTTCGCATTCAGCCTCAGCTACCTAGTGAGGCACTCCGCAACTTAGTGAGACCCTGTTTCAAAATAAAGAATAAAAAATAGGGCTGGGGGTGTAGCTCGGAGGTAGAATGCCCCTGAGTTCAATCCCTAGTGCCACAAAAAAAAAAAAAAAAAAAAAAAAAAAAAAAAAAAAAAAGG
>PVLC010048166.1:0-10844 GCA_004027655.1 Graphiurus murinus
TATCAAGTGTGTCTTCCAAGTGTGCACTCTATGTGTGACCCCTCCATTGCTACCATGCTATCCCAAGCCACCATCACCTCACCTAAGTTAATGCAATGGCTTCCCAAATCACATCCCAGGTTCCACTTTTGCTCTACTACAACCTATGCAGTGCATAGCAGCCAAAATACTGTTTTTTAGAAAACAACATAGTGAAGTTATAGAACAGGTAAAAACTAATCAATGATATTTTTTAAATGAGAACAGTGGAGAGGGTTTGGGGATGGGTTACTGGTAGGTATCAACTAGAAAGGGGCATGCAGAGACTTTTCTGAGGTCATATTAATGTTCAATATCTTAATAGGCATTTGAGTGACACAGGAATGCATTTTTCAAAATTGAATATTATGTTAAGAACTGTTAAAGTATGTAAATTTTAAATTAAAAGAAAAACTGTAAATAAATACTAAACTTTAATGATATACATGCTTAAGTACTTAGAGAAAAGTGTAATGATGTCTACAGTTTACTTAGAAATGCACCCTAAAAATAACTTATACTTAAGGGAGGAATACAAGAAAAATACAAAGAATGAGATAAGCAAATCAAGTAAAATGATAATGGTAGAATCTAATTGGTGGGTATGTGGGGTTCAAATAATCTTTTTTCAGTTTTGCTTTATGTTGGAAAATTTTTATAAGATGGTATTGAAAAATTAATCAAAATCTTTCAAGAACACAGCTCTTGAATAAATTTTATATCCATAAATGAGTCAATTATAGATACTGGATCCTAAATGGTATCAAAAATTCTTTTAAACTTAATTTAGAAAAAAGTTATATTATTTTTAAAAAGTAAAGCTTTGTAATAGGTTTTTTAACTCTTACATGGAATATTTTACAAATAAATTTTAATGGTCCCAGTGAAACTTAATTTCATGTATTTAGTTGCTATTCCTAGGGGATGATTGTAAAGGGAAGAGAAGGAATGCAAGAAGAAAAAATATATCAGAGGATTTACCAGAATAAAGCTCTAACATGATAAGGAAAAAAGAAAACAATCAATTTCTTTGACATGATATATTGTTTGTGCCATGCCTTCCTGTATTATGGCTACTTCTGACAAAACTCCTGACTCCCAGGCATGTCAGACTGTATAGATTTTAACAAAAGAAAGTTGGTTCTTTCTATAGCATTCATTCTGCAATTCCACATCGAAGCCAGGAAATTTTTGATAATACTATTTCAACATATCCACATGACAACTGCCCATATATCTTGTAACATTGCTATTCTTAAAACAACCAACTTATATAATCACATTTCCCAGAGTCTTTTCTGATCTAGAAGCTCAATAAAATGTTGAACTTCACTGGGCATGGTGGCACATGCTTGTAATCCCAGTACTTGGGAGGCTGAGACAGAAAGGCCTCAGCTACTTAGTGAGGCCCTCTGCAACTTTGGAAGACCCTGTTTCAAAATAAAGAATAAAAAATAGGGCTGGGGTATAGCTCAGAGATAGAATGCCTCTGGGTTCAATCTTCAGTACTGAAGAAAAAAAAAAGTTTAGCTTTACTTCCAACAATTGGCTGAACTATTTCTTCTCTATGCTGTTCAGCTCATCTTCTCATACCAGTTGGCACAAAATTTATTAAAAATATGAGGTACTACTGGATAAGGCTGACATAAATGAGCAACAGGTGTATTATAATGATTCCAGGGATTACAGAATACATGGGTTAATATATATGCTATGATTCATATGAGTAAATAAGACTCTACTCAAAATAATGAACATTACCACTATTAGTAATTAATTGGCTATTCAGTATATATTTTTGTATTTCTGATCAAAAGTTAAAATTTCAAAGCATTTTGAAAGATAGCAAAAATGCCTAAGTCAGTGACTCAATAACAAATGGAAGAAACTACTGAAGTACATCAGTCAAGACAATTAGATGGCAAAGACTATATAGTATAAGCATCTCAGTTCAGAAGGAGCTTATGTCCTCAGGATAAATAGATGCATGAAGATTTTAGTATCTTTGTATTTAATATCTTTGATTTTCTCATACAGTGGATTGTAATCGAGAAATAAAAATAAATCCTGCCAATAGGAAAAAAGACAAATATCAAGATATTTATATAAAACCCACACAGCTGAAGAGTACTCTATATTTCTTAGCTTCAGAGTAGGCTACAACAACAAAACCTAAACATCCAAGAAATATGGGACAATACTAAAAGTCCTAGCTTATGGATAAATGCATCAAAGAAGGTCTAAAAGCACAAACCAAGGGTATAAGAAACCTCTTCAGACAAATACTTTCAGAGAATTTTCCAAATATACAAAAAAGTCTTGGAAATCCATGTACAGGACATACAGAACACTGTTAAGACAAAATCCAAGAAGGACCTCCTCAGGACACATCATGATCAAAATGACGAACATAGAGGCCAAGGAAAGAATCTCAAAAGCAGCCAGAACAAAAGAATGAGTGACGTTCAGGAGCAAGACAATAAAAATCACTCCAGAATTCACATCCCAAATCATGAATACCAGGAGGGACTGGTATGATATACTCCAAACCATGGAAAAAATAACTTCCAACCAAGACTACTGTATCCAGCACTAGAGAAAATACTAAAAGAAATAAAAAAAGAAGCAAGTTCCAGATCCAGAGAAGAGGCAAATTCCACCAGGTGGGCAACTAAGTAAAGGAGAAATGACACTACATCAAACAGAAAACAGAGCTCAAAATGACAGGAAACTAAAATCATATCCCAATAATAACACTGTCAAACACTGAATTCCAAAGGTCTTAACTCCCCAATTGAAAGACATAGATTGGCAATGTGGATTAAAAAACACAATCCAACTATATGCTGCTTGCAAGAAACTCACCTTACAGTCAAGGACATCCATATGTTAAAGGTGAAAGGATGGAAAAAGATACACCATGCAAGTAAAGACAGAAAACAAGCAGGGATAGCAATGCTCATATCCAATAATACAGACTTTAAGCTAAAACACATCAGAAGAAACAAAGTAGGTCACTTCTTATTAATAAAAGGAACAACCCAACATTTACGCCCCAAATGTGTGTGCACCTACATTTGTAAAACAAACTCTTTGTGAAATTAGGTCTCAAATAGACTCAAATACAATACTACTGAGAGAGTCCAATACACCACTCATGCCATTAGATCAATCTTCCAAACAAAAGATGAGTAAAGACTCTTCAGACATAAGGACACTATAAACCAAATGGACCTAATAGACATATACAGAATATTTCAACCAATAAGAGCTGAGTACACAATATTCTCAGCTCCTCATGGAACCTTCTCCAAAATAGACCACACCCTGGGCCCAAAGTAAGCAGCAGCAAATTAAAAAAAAAAATTGTACTATAATTCTCTTCCTCTTCTCAGATCACAAGGGAATGAAAGTAGAAATCAACGACAGGAAGACCAAAAGAAATCATATAAATACATGGAGACTGAAAGATACACTCTTGAATGAGGCCTGTATCTGAAAAAAAAATAATAAGGGGAGAAATAAAAAAATCCCTGGAATTAAACAAAAATACAGGCATGACATACCAAAATCTATGGGACACTATGAAGGCAGTGTTAAGAGGAAAATTTATATCACTGAGTTCCCATATAAGAAAAACAGAAAGTTTTTAAAAACAGAAAGAATAAGCAACGTAAAAACACACCTCAAGGACCATGGAAATCAGGAACAGTCTAATGCCAAAGCCAGCAGAAGGCAGGAGATAATTAATATTAGAGCATAAGTCAATGAAATTAGGATAAAAAAAAAAAAAACAAAGGATCAACAAAACCAAAAACTGGTTTTTTGAAAAAATGAACAAGATTGAAAAACCCCCTAGATAACCTAACCAAAAGAGAGAATCAACCCAAATTAGTAAAATCAGAAATGAAAAAAGAGACATCACCACAGACAGTGGGGATTCAGAGGATCATCAGAATCTATTTTGAAAATTTATATTCCAATAAACTGGAAAACATGGAAGAAATCAACAGGTTTCTAGACACATAAAACCTACTTAAATTGAACCAAGAGGATATAGAAAACCTAAACCAACCAGTAGCAAGAAAAGTCATAGAAACATTAATAAAAAGTCTACCATCAAAGAAAATCCCATGTCAATACAGTCCTTGAGAATCTGGCCAGAGCAATAAGATAAGAGAAGAATATAAAAGGAATTCAAATAGGAAAATAATTAAAATTATCTTTATTTGCAGATAATATGATGCTTAATCGAGAATACCCAAAAAAGTCAACCAAAGTCTACTAGAGCTGATTAACAAATTCAGCAAAGTAGCAAGATACAAAGTCAACCTAAAAAAGTCCGTAGCTTTTCTATATGCCAACCATGAACCCACTAAGAAAGAAATACAGAAAATATTTCATTCACAATAACCTCAAAAACAATAAAATACCTAGAATAAACCTAACCAAGGAAATAAAAGACCTCTACAATGAAAATTATAAAACACTAAAAAAGAAATTGAAGAAAATCTTAGATGATGGAAATATCTCCCTCACTCTTGGATAGGAAGAATAAATATTATCAAAATGGCCATGCTACCAAAAATGATATACAGAGTCAATGAAACCTCTATCAAAATACCAATGTCATTCTTCATAGACATAAAAAAAAGGCATAATTTTATATGGTGAAACAAAAGACTCAGAGCAGGGCAGAGAGGCGCACACCTGGGAAAACTAGATAGCCATTTGTAAAAAAATAATAAAAATCATTATCTCCTTATCTCTCATCCTGCATTAGAGTCAACTCAAGATGGATTAAAGACCTGGAAGTTAGGGCAGAGACTATGAAGCTACTACTAGAGGAGGGCATAGGTCCAAAACTCCAACAGACACAGGGAGAAACTTCCTCAACAAGACCCCCAAAACTCAGGAAATTAGAATTAATAAGTGGAATGGCATTAAACTAAAAAGTTTCTGCACATCAAAGGAAACCATCAAGAGTCTAAAGAGAAAGCCTACGGAATGGGAGATCTTTGCCATTTATCCCTCTGATAGAGGACTCATATTTAGAATATACAAAGAACTTAAAAGGCTTTACACTAGAAAAACAAATAACCCAATAAAGTAATGAGCAACTGAATTGAACAGACACTCACAAAAGAAGAGATACAAATGGCCAATAGATCCAAGAAAAAATGCCATTAACAATCAGGGAGATAAAAATCAAACTACACTGAGATTTAATCTAACCCCAATCAGAATAGCAATCATCAAGAAGTCAAACAACAATAAATGTTGGCAAGGATGTGGGCAAATAGGAACTCTTCCACACTGTTGGTAGAATAGCAAACTAATTTAGGTACTATGGAGATGACTGTGGAGATTCCTCAGAAAAATTTTAATGGATCCACCATATGATCTGGCTATACCACCTCTGGGTATTTTTCCAAAGGGGCCCAAATCAGAAAAATATAGTAACATATGCATAACCATGTTCATAGCAGCACAATCCACAATAACCAAATTGTGGAACCAACCCAGGTGTCCATCAACAGATGAATGGATTACAAAATTATGAGATACGTACACAATGGAATTCTACCTAGCAATAAAGAAGAACAAAATTATGTCATTTGCAAGAAAATAGAAAGACCTGGAGAGCATTATGTTAAGTGAGATTAGCCAGTCACAGAAAGTAAAGGGTCAATGTTTTCTCCAATATGTGCAAGTTAGATAGTACCTGGGATACCAGAGGGACTCACCATCCACTTTGTGTACATATGTGAATATACCATCTTCAATCTTAGCACTTTGTATTGGAAAGGGAGGAAATGGGGAGGTGAGGGGGCCCATCAAATGCTGTGTGCATGTATGTCACTGTCAACATGATTTACATTATGATATGAAACTATAATGCACCAATAAGAGGATATTATAAAAAGGGAGGGGTGCTTGATTTCCTTTGCTTAGAGAGAATCCAGGACTTGTTCCTAAATGTTTAAATTCACAGGCTTCTCCAATTTGCTAGCAAATCAATAAATTTCTTTTTTCTTATCCCATTATTTGATTCAGCAAATTAGGGTAGGCACTGGGATTTGGTAACACTAATAATTATAATAAAAATATAACTATAAAAAATTACAGATATAATATTCTAAACATGCAATAAGATGCAACCTACTTTATCTAATTTTATACAGAAATTTGCCAAACAGTTATTTCTTTCCCATTAACTGACTGAGGCACAAAAGTTATGTAACTTACCCAAAGTCACATATAAATAAATAATATGTTGCTGATAGTACATAAAGTATTATTTAAAACTGAATTAGCTTCATTTGAAAGCAGGTCTTATTTCTTTATATTCATTAATATTTGGATATTCTGTATCCACATTTGGAAGTATGTTGTCCCTATATGTTACTCTATAAGAGACCTGACAATTCAGTCAATTCTTGGGGTTACTGGTAACCTTGACTTTGCTACTTAATGGTCCTACAAAGTACTTAATCTCTAAACACTTCAGTTTCAACTTCAGCAAAATTAAAATTAGATCCATGCCTTTCATGATTCCCAGGGCTGGCCTAAATTTTTTTTAAATATGTAAGTTATTTTAAAACAAAATTATAAATTTAAATTTATTGAGTCATTTCCTCATATGAAATCTCAGGTAACACAGACACATGAAGACTGCAAATTATTCTGCTGTGACTGAATTCTTTCTGCTGGAACTTTCCAGATACCCAGAGCTCCAACTTTTTCTGTTCATATTCTGCTTCATCAGGTACCTGGTAATCCTCCTAGAAAACAGTGTCTTCATTATCATCAGCATCCTGAATTCCCACCTTCACATTCCAATGTACTTCCTTCTTGGAAACCTGACATTCTTAAACTTCTATTACACCTTGTCATTCCTCCAGTGCTTGTTGTGTTTATGTCTGAAAGAAAATTCATCTCTTTTCTTGGCTGTGCTCTGCACATGGGTGCCCCCCTTGGCTTGGGCTCCACTGAGTGTGTCCTCCTGGCTGTGATCGTCTATGACATGTATGCTACCATCTGTAACCCACTGAGGTTTCCCATCATCATGATCAGGGTATTATATGTACACATGGCTATGTGGTCTGGGATAGGCTGTCTGAACTACCTATTGCAACCATTTCTGACAGTGATATTGCCTTTATGTGATGGTAATGATATCATTGATCATCTTACCTGTGAAATGTTGACCCTTACAAAACTCATCTGATCAGATATCATCAATATGCTGATTATAACAGTGATAAACAGTATTATACTGGTAGTTCCTCTATTGTTAACTTTCATCTCCTATGCATTTATCGCTTCTTTCAGTCTGATAATTCTGCTGAGGTAAGGACTAATTTTTTTTTTTTTTTTTTTTTATAGTACTGGGGATTGAACCTAGGGGCATTCTACCTCCGAGCTACATTCCCAGCCCTATTTTTTTTATTCTTTATATTCGAAACAGTGTCTCAATAAATTGTAGCAGGCCTCACTAAGTAGCTGAGGCTGGCTACAAATCTGCAATTCTCCTGTCTCTGCCTCCCAAGTACTAGGAATGCAAGCACGTGCCATCATGCCTGGCTAGAAAGCCTTTCTGCCTATTCATCCCACTAGACAGTAGTCATCTTATTTTATGGTTCAACCATTTTTATGAATATGAAGACCAAGTCAAAGCAGACAAATGCATATCATGAAATCATCAGGCTGTCTTATGGAGTGGTAATGCCAAAGTTAAACCATATCATCTACAGCCTGAGGAATAAGAAAGTTAAAGATGCTGTGAAGAAAATCTTGAGCAGACACCTATATTCACTAAAAAGTATGAAATGGCTTGAGGCATTTTCTCAACTGGAAAAACAAATTTGTCTTTTGTAAGCCTACAGTTGTGTGAGCTTGTATGGCTGTATAACGAATATGAGATCTCTATTCTTTTCCCAACACAGAACACTCATGTAACCTTTCTTAACAGTGCCTTATCTGCTAGATTTCTAGTTGTAAGGAGGTTTTCCAACTTGTCCCAGAAGCATTATGTTACTGTACATCAAGATAAATTTCAATCTGTCTCCTGACCCTCCCTGCCTGATGGCCATCATATTGTGAAAGAAGGTACCAGCCAACACCAAGCATTCCACAGTCAGGCCTGAGAGTAAGTCAGCATTCAGATGATTTTGACCCATGGACTTTAAGCTGCCATAGCTAACTCCAAGAGGAAAAAGGACAAACTGTTTCTCCAACCATAGCACACATGACAGGGTCAATAACAAATTAGATATTGTCCTGTTTTTAACCCACTACATTTGCTGACTGTTTTTTACCTAGAAATAAATACCCAGAAAAAATTCTTCAGGGCATGGTGGCGCAGGCTTGTAATCCCAGCATTCGGGAGGCTGAGACCGGAGGATCAGGGTTCGCAACTTAGTGAGACTCGGTTTCAAAAATAAAGAATAAAAAATAGGGCTGGGTGTGTAGCTCGGAGGTAGAATGCCCCTGAGTTCAATCCCCAGTACCGCAAAAAAAAAAAAAAAAAATCTAAAACTGAAAAATGCAACATATTGCATTTTAAAAACATTGGATGTTTAACAAATAACCCAATTAAAAAATGGGCAAAGGATCTAAATAGACACTTCACAGAAGAAGAAATACAAATGGCCAATAAATGTATGAGGAAATGTTCCACATCATTAGCAATCAGAGAGATGCAAATCAAAACCACCTTGAGATTTCACCTAACCCCACTCAGAATGGCAATCATCAAAAACACGAGCAACAACTGCTGGCGAGGATGTGGAGAACTGGGAACTCTAATACATTGTTGGTGGGACTGCAAACTAGTGCAACCACTTTGGAAAACAGTATGGAGGATCCTCAGACAAATAGGAATGAGCCTACCATATGATCCAGCAATACCACTTCTGGGTATATACCCAACAGATCAGAAACCAAACTATCAAACCAATGCATGTATATCTATGTTTACAGGTGCACAATTCACAATAGCCAAACTATGGAAGCAGCCAAGATGTCCATCAACAGATGAGTGATTTACAAAACTATGGGATATGTACACAATGGAATTTTACTTAGCCATAAAGAAGAACAAAATCATGTTCTTTGCAGGGAAATGGAGGCAACTAGAAAACATTATGTTAAGTGAGATTACCAGTCACAAAGAGAAAGGAAGCATATGTTCTCCCTAATATGCAGATGCTAGGGAGAAGATGGGACATAAGAGGGTCTTCAGACAGAAAAGGAGAGACCCTCGATAAACAAAGAAGTTGATTTACTGAAAGGGATTGACGGGGGGGGGGGGGACACTCTAATGTACATCAAGGTTACTCAATAAATTGAACCTGAGAGGGAGGGAGGGCAAGGGAACAGGGTGGGAATTGGGGGAAGGGGACAAATGAGAAATGTAGGCACATATGTCGTTTTCAATTTGTACCTAACAAAGATGCCTGCTGACAATGTACGAATAATTATAAAATAATAAAAAATTAAAAAAATAAAAACATTGGAAGTTTAAGAACAAACTCAAGCTAACATAAGAAAAAAATTAGAAGATAGCTCAATAGTAGTTACCTAATCTAAAAAGAGAGGAAGAAAAAAGTGTATGATCTGTTTCCTGCCAGAATGCTGAATGACTTAATAGCAATTTCCTTTCTTCCTTGGTAATAAAAATCTAGACTTATATTTAACTATCAGTTGGCAGCATGCTCAAGAATGGTGGGACCAGGGGAAGCATCATTACTTCAGGACAATAAGGCAATCCCTCGCCTTTTGTGACTGATCATATGAAGGCAGGCATATGACCAGTTTCTGAAAAATTACAATAAGAATGAATGAATGAATGAGATAAGACTGTTTCTCACCCTTAAGAAGAGCAATAAGCAGGGACATGATCATATGTCCCTGCCCCTTGAGTATGAGGACTTGATTTCTATCAGCACAATAGCTATAACCAAGAAAAAGGGAACAATAAACACACGAAAAACCTTGTGCGCTTCATGACCTCTCTGACCTTTGAAATCATGAAGCTATGAACTTTTTGTTATGGGAGATAAATACCTTACTATATAATACATGCTGAGATTGAATGTTCTCTAAATCGCATCCAAAGAAAACTTTGCTGGCACCAAAAACTTATCACTCTGCCTGTTCTTTCTCAAATATTTTCTGATTTTCATGACCAGATAAGGTAATAACCTCTTCCTTTTAGCCAGTACATTTTCATTTGAATGTATGATCTGTTTTATGTTAAATATGCTTTTATTTACAGTGTCTCCTTTTATTCTCAAAAGTGCTGAATTGGGAGAATTTTTTTGAATCTCCAAATCCATTTTATTTCATCCCTTCAAATTGCTTCATTCTAGATTGTCTCCTGCATATCTATTTATTCCCTCCTACATTTTAGGGTAAGGATGTGTCTATCATTTTTGTATATCTGTACAATGAATGAACATATTTGGCATCAAACTTTAGCAAAAGCTCTGGTACACAGTTGAATCTTAAAAGGTGAACAGAACTGAAATAAAGGAATAATGAAACACATATAATACAACTGAACTACAATTGATTGTTCCCCTTTGCAAATTATGTTCCATCCCCTAATTTCATAGTGAATTTGCTGTAACTGAGCTCAAGGCCTCTGTAGAGTAACTGTTCTCCTAACTAAGGCCTACAGGATTACAGAGATACCAGAAGAATACAAGTGTAGCAGAATTAAAATACTAACATCTGGAGATAGTGTAGCAGGGTAAAGGGTCAGAAAGTTGAAACAAAGTAAGTAGAGTGAGGAGAAACAGCTGGGGAGCCAAGCCAGG
>PVLC010048167.1:0-10844 GCA_004027655.1 Graphiurus murinus
TTGTCCTTAATGACTTTAGGTTGACATCAGTTTCCCCATTTTTCATATTTTTCACCGGTGTCAAGCCTTGGTAGGGCAAATTATTTAACTTTTCCATACTTCAGCCTCTACATCCATAAAATTTAAATCATTTCCCTACTAAGATTGTTGTTATTAAATGGGTTCATATGTATACAGTACTAAGAATGGAATTTGACACATATTAAGCTGTAAATAAGTGTAGTTGTTCTATTATTGTTGTTTAATCACTAATCCATATGACTAAAAGAAATATAATTTTAAAATACTCATGCTACTTTTAAGGAAAGTAAATGTTAATATAAGTAATTATTTAAAAACTCACATTTTCTGCTAGTTGGGGGTAATTGAAAAATCACTATAGAGGAAAATAGGACTTAGCAAAACTAAATATTTAAAGGAACACAACTGTGGCAGGAAGTTGAGGCAATTTCAGGAGCCCCCAAAAGAAAACACAAGACAAACAAAACACTACTTAGAAAAGTGACACACTTGCTTTGCAGAACTGGCTACACTGGTTCCCACAGAGTAGTCAAGAAAGTTCATACTGGGGGCGTCATGTGGGTGAGCACACTGAGCCCTGCCAGGAAGTGGCAGCGACACTTCTCCTGGCCACAGGAGTTCCCACACCTTTTGACAGAGTGTACAACTAAATAACACCACATTACCAAGACACATGCAAAATCCATTTTCCAATAACTTTCTATGCGTGAAGATGTTCCAAAATAATATGAAACTTATTAACACAGAAAAGTTTCACAGATTTTGAATCTGATAGAACTTTAGTGACTATGAACTACCTTCTAGTTTTTCTTTTTTTATGATACGGATAATATATGCTTGTACATTTTAAAACATGAGTATTACATAAAAGAAAAATAAAAGTCTTCCATCTCCATTTCCTAAGAATACATATTTATCGGTGTGGTAGGCATCAGCAGGCAAATAGCTATATAGATACCCTCATATAGATACATATATACATATCCTTGTATGTGCATGTATATAGAAAAAACTATATATATAAAATTGAACCATTCTATAATAGTGATAGTTGCTTTCTCTACTCAATAGTGTATTATAGATATCCTTCTATGTCAGAACAAATTAAATCTTCAAAAGTACTAAAATCTAAAAAAGTTTTTATCTTCAAATAAAATTAGCACCCCGACTATACATAATTCTAATAATTATGAGATAATCCAGAATTATGAGATAACTTTCTTTTCTAAATCAGAAGTTAAGCCGGGCGTGGTGGCGCATGCTTGTAATCCCAGCATTCGGGACGCTGAGACCGGAGGATCCGGGTTTGCAGCCAGCCTCAGCTACCTAGTGAGGCACTACGCAACTTAGTGAGACTCGGTTTCGAAATAAAGAATAAAAAATAGGGCTGGGGGTATAGCTCGGAGGTAGAATGCCCCTGAGTTCAATCCCCAGTACCGCAAAATAAATAAATAAATAAATAAATAAATAAATAAATAAATAAATAAATAAATAAATCAGAAGTTAATCTCTAATCTTCATGACTGAGATTCTCAGCATAGAATCTTCTTGTCCTAGCTATCAAAGAATCAGTTGCCTAATTATTTCACGCTTCAAGTAAAATTGCACAATAATTTGCTCGTTGGCCTATAGTTAATCTAAAATTGAATTTTATGATGGCTTAATATTTTCTTTACTTACCAGATTTGGAGTAGTAAGACAGTAGGTGTATTAGTGTGTTTTCCTGTCGCTGTAACCAAAATACCTGACAAATTTATTTAGGGCTCACGATTTCAGCGGTTTCAGTTTTGAAGGTTTCATGTGTTTCAGTCCATGGTTACCCAGCTCCAAGGCAGAAACTGCAGTGGCAGTGTGTGGCAGAGAAATGCTCCTCTTAGTCATAGTGGCTAGAAGCAGAGAGAGAATGGGGAGGGGTCTGGGGACACATGGTCTCAAGACCATTCCCCCAGTTACCCAGCTTCCCCAGCCATGCCCCATTTTTGAACCTTTCTGCATTAGGGACTATTCTTTCAATGCATGTGATTTTAGGGGGACATTCTAAACCTAAACAAAAATAACAGGGATAATGAGAGCAGAGCTGATAGTTATGACAAACTGTAATGTAGACATGAGCAAGCCTGACATGGCAGTAGGCAGGTTGCAGGCAAACATAGAAACCAGAAATGGGAGCAAAGCTGACACCTGGGGTATGACTGGTCAGGGGAATAGGTAAACCAGAAAGCACTAGTGAAAATATAAGGCAAGGAAAGGAGTGTATATGTTTGCAGTAGATTGCATTTTGTTTGCAATTGCTCACTATCCTCTTCTCTCTAAAAGAATGGCATAGTACTAGCATGCAGCTTGCCATTCCTCCTGTGGGGAGAGTATGCCTCCTCACTTCATTAGCATTGGCATTGGCCATGACCATGTAACAGGTTTTGGCTAATGGAATGTACTTCTCCTTTAATCTGGGTTCAAGAATGAAAAGATACTTGAAGCAGAACCACAGCTGATCACAGCCTACATACCATGTGAATGAGAAATAAATGTTGTTTTTGCAAGCCATTGAGACTTTGCTACTATAGAAAAGCTGAATAATATAGAAATCAGTACCTAGAAGTGGCATACAGCTATAATTAAAATATCTGGTTTTATCTTCAGCACCAGAGGATAGCACAAACACTATTATCAAGAGCTAGAAAAATGGTAACCCAAATGTTAGGTAGAGATAAAATATTTGGTTACCTGCAATAACTTGAATGACAAATAATAAATCTAGTGGGCTTATGACTCCTGAGCATAAATACCTGGAAGTATGGTTTATTGAAGGCGTCTTTGAAGACCAGATATCATAATGCACAATAAATATTTATTAAGTAAGCTGATTAACGAATAACCTTCCACTGTAGCAGACCACATTCTTATTGTGGTAGAGATAGGCACACACCCTTATTTTCCACCTTTATTTTCATTATCAAATAGCATTTATATAGCCATTATTTTCACATAATACTATTTCAAATACCTTACTAAAAGGTACAATTAACCAGAAATAAACTTCTTAGCAAGATTAATAGAGAGACATTTCAATTCCATGTGATGCATGCAAGTTTTTAAATAAAAGGACAGAAAGTTAAATGTGAAGAAGTAGGTAGATGGGTGATGTTAATTTATTGTGTTTGGATCTCAGATTTAAAGTGTATGGATCTAATCAGAACACCTCATAAAAAGTGGGAGAATCACTTAGGCATGGTAGCACATGCATATTATCCCAGTTAACTCAGGAGGCTAAAATGGAAGGATTGTGAGTTTGAGGTCAGCCTAGGCAATTTAGTGAGACCTATCTCCACCCCCACAAAAAGTAGTAAAATCAGATATTGGGGAACCAGGACTTGGACTAGTCATTTTGAGGGCTAACACTAACAAGGTATTTGCTTTTGGAAATATCTCTGGGCCTCCATTTTCTCAATTTTAAAACAAGAGTATGAGAACCATAGGCTTTTCAATGTTTTCTAGCCTCTGTAACCTTTGTTCAAAAGTAGTTTTACACTTTAGAGGAAGGAAAGAAGCATGGAGGAGCATGGAGGGTGTGTCACACTTCCTCAGTCAGAATGACTCTATTTTAAACAACGAATCTTTTTTTTTTTTGGGGGGGGGGGGAAGAGGACTGCATTTAAACAAATGGTTCTATAAATAAAATATATTGAAAATAAGAGATCTGCTTTTTCTTGTGCCTTTCATCGGCCTTTGTGCCCTGGTGCAACCTCCCACACCTGTGATGGTGCCTCACTCTGACCTACCCTACTCTCAATATTCTGTGCTTAAATGAGGCCCTACTTTGCAGAGAGTGAGGAATTCAAGCTAAAGAATTACATGGAATTGTGATTTCAAACTCACAAGCAAATGATAATCATTACCAACTAAAAGGTACAGATATGAAAACTTGGTTCTAAATTTCTACCTATGTTAAAATTATAGAAAGTGAGGAGGAGGGAGAATAAGCCAAAAAAAAATACTCTCAAAATTACACTGCATTATATACAACATCTTATAGGACACAAGGGTTAGATTCAAAAAACTACTCTTCTCTTCTTGAAAAAAATGTTATTTCCCAAAAGAACATCTAACTAGAGGCTTACATTTGGAAAGTACTTCACTTGCTAGTGTAAAAAATCTGAAGAATTCAGGATCTAGCAATGTCCCATTGCTTTCTGAAGAGTTCGCTCTGTTCTTTCTATAACACACAAATAACTGTCAAGTTAACTGATCTCATAGTCTGACTTTAGTTAAGTAAAACACACTTTCTCCTTCCAGATTCTTATCAAAATACATATTAAAATTGCCGACTCGAGGTAATAAATGTTTTCGTTAATCATATAGCTGTTTGCAGTACTTTTTAAACTGTTTTTGTTGATTGGGCATCAGCATACTATTCCTTGTTCACTGAAGTCTCTTGATTCCTGTTAATGGTGCTATAAAACAAGGCTACTTTTCAGAATTTATTATCATAGAAATCTGTTCTCTGATTAACATGAGTCTTTTTTCTACTGAATATTTATTTAATTCAAATCTAGGACACAATGGCAGACTTTAATAACCTGACAACTTTAGATGCTAGTAAGTTTAACTGTTTTTTTCCTCGGCACTTTGAAGGCACACATAATTTAGGTTGAAGAGCATTCAGAGTATAATTCCCTTGGAGGTTCTTGTCATTCACAAAGTCGGTGTGTGGCACAGATAGGGTCTTGTTTCAGTTAGGGTTTGGTCAGGGAAACAGGACCACCCTGAGTGATACAAACAAGGAATTCACTATAGGGATAAAACCATCCATAATTTGGGGGGAAGCTGGGGAGAAAATGGCCCAGAAGTGGATGGTTAAAAGATCAGAGCTTCAGTCACTAAGATCACAAAAGGGAGCTGGTGAAGACTTATAGAAGCTTGTTGGTGTTAAAGAAAAACTTATTCTGACACTTGTTAAAGCAAGGAAGTTTTTACTGAAGAAGGTACTGCTGCAATTAGGATTTTTTAGTAGGGAAGAGAAATCAAGCTCAACTATACATACAAAAGGACAAGTGGAAATTTATAGCCAAGGAACACAGTAGAGGGTCAGTGAATGAAAAAGTACTAAGAGGAAACATCAGGGGTAAAGGGAATTCTGGGTAAATCAATCTGATGGGATCCTGGCTGAAGGTAAGTCAGAGTGATCAGATAACAAGGGTGGGCATTTTTGCTAAACTGATTTAGCAGGATTCTTGCTAAAAGGACAGCAGGCAAGATCCATGGCCTAGTCAAGAAGAGGCCTTAGAGGAGTCTGATGTAAATTAGGTCAAAGTAGTGTCTTTGTCTATTGGTTCTGCATCCAGCAATGGACTTAAGGTTGTTATAGGTCAACTGAGTAGACAGTTGGAAAGAAAAGATGCAGCCAAACAGGAGCAAGGACAAACCTGACAGGGCAAACTGGTACCTGTGTCATCTGTTTCTCATAATTTCAAACCTGGAAAATATGGGTGACCTGAAGAAGCTGGGTCCTTCTGCTCTCTATCCCACCCCCAAAACAGTACATACACCTCACCTAAAACTCTGAGAAACTGAAAAAGAAAGTCTGGCAGGAGTTGGAGGAGCTATGGCCCACTACACATGCACAGCAGAGCAAACAGATCAGTGACAAGTATAAGTTGTACCCAGAGCTCTGAACTGACCTTCCAAATGAAAAGGTTTCTGCCTGGCTCCTCTGTCTCCCAAATCTCAAACAAATGCCTCTTGTAAGCAGCCCTAACTGGAATCACACAGAGAAGAGAATTCTAAGAAATGTATTCTAGCTTAGCTGAATTGGCACAGAATAAAATCACAACAATATTCAGAAGTTACTTCATATAAATTGATTCTAAAATAAATTTAAGCCTCTCACAGATAGCATATGTCCAATAATAAATCCTATCACATTACAGAATTTTAACTGCTGCATTCATTTGCAAATTTTCCTCCAACTTTCCTATCTAATACAAGAAACATTGCCACCAGCAAAAGATATTTATTTTGCTCTTACTAAGATAAATATAAATTTAAAGCTATATTCAACCATTATCATTGAACAATTTTAAATGGCAATCTACTTAATACTTTCCTATTTTTACCCAGCTCCCTTTTATCATCTCATCTTTCCTCATACTAGCTTTGTTCTACTTCCCCTAAGTCAAGTACTTTGAACATGAGGCCCTCTTACTTCTGCAATATGGCTTTTACTAATGCCAAGTCCATGTGTCAGGGTTGATAAATCTGAACTATAATTATGAATCTGAATTGAGTACAAGTTCTTTCCTACAGATTTCTCTAACCTCACACAAATTAGGATATGGGGTATGTCACCTAATCCTACATCATGGCAAACCCAGCTCTGTTCTGAGTACACTGCTAGAGTCCTTTCAGATGTCTCTGCCCTCATCAGAAAATTCCTCCAGGGAGAAAGTAACAAGCTCAGCTTTGCCTGAAGCCTTTCTTGGCCCCCAGAGACACGTTCCTACATAATACTCACACTGGGCTTCAAGAGGAATGCATTCTCCTCTACTTGCCAGAAGCAGTAAGAATAAACCTGGACACCCAAAAGATTTGATAGAACTTTCTGGAATCCATTGCTTTTCAACTATGCTCTCACTCTCAGGATGTTTTATTCAGATATCTTCACAGGTTCTGGGTGTGATACACATGCTTGTAATCGCAGTACTTGGGAGGCTGAGACAGGAGGATCGCAGGTTCGTGGCCAGCCTCAGAAACTTAGCAAAGCCCTCTGCAACTTGGTGAGACCTTGTTTCAAAATTTAAAAAAAAAAATATATATATATATCAGAGGTAGAATAACCCCCAGGTTCAATCCCCAGTACCACACACAAACACAAATGCACACACAAAAATAGGTATCTTCAGCCGGGCATGGTGGTACACGCTTGTAAATCCCAGCATTCGGGAGGCTGAGACCTCAGGATCCGGGTTCGTGGCCAGCCTCAGCTACCTAGTGAGGCACTCCGCGACTTAGTGAGACCCGGTTTCAAAATAAAGAATAAAAATAGGGCTGGGGTGTAGCTCGGAGTTAGAATGTCCCTGAGTTCAATCCCCAGTACCACAAAAAAAAAAAAAAAATAGGTATCTTCACAGTAATAACATGTACTAAAAATAAATTAACATATTATCCTTATGATAATGGTAAAAAAAAATCATAAAGAATTGGAATAGAAGAGACAAATTTGGCTCTGGCATCACATCTCTCTAGGTCTGTTGGAGAGATGCTGTTGCAAATGAGGTAACAATGTCCTATTCCCACCTGTAATGACCCTAACCTCTTTGGAACAGAAGCAGCATCTCCTTTTTACTCTGGGCTCTCTCATATGGTTGACAGAATACTGCTCAGCTGCTTCAGCAGCTGTCTTACTGCGCAGACGCACTGTTACCTTCTACTAAGTACCTGCTGTAGACCTGCCCCACCATGCCTCACTCTTACTGTGAGGTGGGACTCTTTCTACTTTTATGATGAAGGTTTGGGGTTTTTTCTCCTCTCTTAAGGGTCCCTGTTATCCCTCACTGCAGTCCAGCTTTATATTGCATAAAGTATAAAAATATTATATGTTACATATGTTTATTAACATAGGACATGATTTTCCCTTTCTCGCTACATCTTATTTTATTCACCCAAGGTCCATAATTCGCTCTTCTTTTATTCCAAAAATACTCCTAAAATAAAATAAAACTGACTCTTTGGCTTCATTTTCTTTACTTTTTTCCCTTAAGTTAGTTTAAATATTGTGAACAATAAAAGGCAAACACATAACCAAACACAGATTGATAAAAATTAAAGCTAATGTCTGCTATATCTTCATTTAAGTGACAGAGAAATACATATTATAGAAGCTATCTCCATCACCAACAGCATTTGATAGGATTATAAAATACTTTGTACATGCAGAATCTACTGAAACAAAACAGACTTCAGGTTCCTTTACTTTCTTCCTCCATCCTATCACCATTCTTAGGGAGCAGACAAAATCAAGTTCAGGCTCTTAAGGACATCTGATCAGACTATGCACAATTAAAAACATTAATCTTTATTTTAAAATGTTAAATTTACTACAGGCTGATCAAAAAAGATAAAAATGACTTCTTTAAAAACACAATATTCAATATTAAAATTTATAGCTAATATTTGTGAAGTTGCAACAGTATTTCATGAAGATGTTGCTTGTTTCAAATACCGAATAAGATCTTCTCTCTCACTCTTCTTTTTAAGATCATTTAAGTTCCAGGGATATCTTTCTTTGGGTTTTCCAAATATCCCATCAAAGTCTGTTCTCCCCAGACAATACCTATAAAGTTAAAAATAAGCTTTAGGTTTGTGTGGTAAAATTTGTAGAGTTTGCTTTCTAGTGACCCACATATTTGAACAAAGATTGCCCTCTGATTAGATAGGAAGACTTTTGACTAAGAAGATGTATAGATTCTGACCTGTAAGAATATTCCAAAATTAGACTCCACTCCTTGGCTGCTCTGCAGGAATCCAACAGTTACATACTGTTTAGTATTATCTAAGGCATACCAATGAACTACCGCCCCACACAGGATGAGCAGTGAATCATCCTTCTAGAACCAGAAAGTTCCTTCCAAAGATCTTAAAGCTAATTTAATCCAATCTTTCATTTTTCAGATGATTAAATGATGTTCCAAAGAGAGGAAATCAACTTGCTCTAAGATGACAAAGCTAGCTGAAATCAAAAATTTGTGACTAACTTTTTTATCTTCTACTAATAAAACCAAGTTGCTTTTGTCCAGATTTCCTATTAAAATCTGATTCAGAAATCCACCTTCAAGATGATAGAGAAAGCTGCATTTTTCCTTCCTAAACTAGTCAAAAGAATATAGACAAAGAGAAACTCTAACGCTGACTCCACTTTTGATAAAACTTTTCAGGAAGCACCTATAACCCTAAAATCGATATTATGAGAAGACTACCAAGAACATAAACATGGAATGGAGTGCAAAGATACCTGTCAATAGTGATCTTGAGAGAAGAGAAGAGTTCCCCAAAGTATATGACACATGTTGAAGGGCAAAGTCATAACTTTTTGTGTGGCTCCAAAGGAACAGAGTGTATCAACTGGCCATGAGTTCAGCTTGACATCATGGAGGCCAAGAGAAGCAGGAATAAAAAGGAAAACACAGACATGCCACTTTTGAAAGAAGGACCTTAACATATTATAGGATAAAAGAGAAGTTGCATAACCCTAGGGTTGCCAGTCTTTGCCAGGTGAAATAAGAGCCAAAACTTACATACATGTACACTCTGACATATACACAACTCTAACATATAACTAGAAAAAGAAGACCTCATAACTAACCAGAACACTATTACTATTCTTACAAATAATTAGTCCAAGAAAGACTATCCTCATCAAAAGTTGAGTAATAATAAAAAAGGAAATAGCATAAAAGAGTATTACACACACACACACACACACACACACACACGCACACACGCACACACACACCCCACAGATACAAAGCATAAAGGAATATAAAAAAATTTATACATCAGAAATTATATACATTATGCAGAAGAAAATAATTACCATATTTCCAGGGGTTCAAAAAAAAGTCTTTGTAAGTTAAGGGCTCAAAATAGAGCTAAAATGGCACAAGTAGAAAATGATAAAACAGAAAGACATGATAATGACAGCAAAATGAACAAATATTGTGATGGCACAATTAGACTTGATAAAAAAAGAATGGAAAAGATAAAGAGTATAAAATGACCACTTTATCAGATCAAAGGAAAAATGACAGATACAGAAGACATTTAGACAAAGAAGATCCAAGATCTGCACAATTGGTGGCCCAAGTAAGATTTTAAAAACCACACAAAATAGAATTATTAAAACATATACTTCAGCCAGGTATGGTGGTACACGCTTGTAACCTCAGTACTTGGGAGGCTGAGACAGGAAGATTGCAGGTTTGCAGCCAGTCTCAGCTACTTAGTGAGGCTGTCCACAACTTAGTGAAATCCTGTTTCAAAATGAAGAATGAAAAATAGGACTGGGAGTGTAGCTCAGAGGTAGAATGCCCCTCAGTTCAATCCCCAGTACTACAAAAAGTATGTATTTTTATATAAAAATAAAATGCATATATATAATTCAAGAAAACATTCAAAAACAAAAGCTCCTAATCCACCAATTGGAAGAGCACAACATGTACCAGGAAATACTGAAATAGATCAATCAGAAATAGACTTAGCTTAACAAAGTTATTAAATTTCCATAAGAACTTTACTGAAAGTTAGGGGGGAAAGAATAAAATAAAAATAAAACCAAGCAACCCATAAGGGAAAACCATCAAGTTTGTTTCATATTTCTCTAAACAATAATTCAACATGAAGTACACAAAATCTCAAGTAAGTAAAACGTCTCCCAACAATTTTATGCACAGTCAAATTGTTATTCAAGTGTAATGGCAGTCCTCAAATGTTTTCAAAAGTATAATAACTGGTTTAAGATAATTCAAATACTACTTTTTTTGGTATAATGACTAATAGATGACCATCCACCAGTCAAAAGATAAAGATACTGTGGTATAAGCTGGGCATACCTTCTGATACCACTTAAATATAGAACAAATGTTAAGTAAATGACATATGTCATAGCAAAGTAGAAATAAGTAAGCAAGAGTTAGAAAAGTGTGAAAAAGATGGGCATGGTGGTGCACACCTGTTATCCCAGTACTTGGGAGGCTGAGACAGGAGGATCACAGGTTCAAGGACAGTCTCAGTAAGTAGTGAGACTCTCATCAACCTATTGAGACCCTGTT